>VKOC01002230.1:0-16974 GCA_009364415.1 Spea multiplicata | reverse complement strand
ATATATATACACATACGTGTGTGTGTATATATATATATATATATATACATATATATATATGTGTGTAAAGGCAGGGGTGTGTGTGGTGAGGGCAGTGTATAAATGTGTATGTATGGACAGGCATATGTGTAGATATATATATAGATATATATACATATCTACACACATATATATATATATATTATATATATATATATATACACATATATATATTATATATGTGTGTGTGTGTGTGTGTGTGTAAGGGCAGTGCATGTATGTATATGTCAGCCAGCAAATCAACCAGCCAATCACCGGTAAGGTACATCGCTTGCCGTGACTGGCTGGTTGTTGTACGCTGGGTAGAGGGGTAGTCTTATACGGCGAGTATAGTCCAAACTCTATATTTGGACTGTAAAAGTTGGGGGTCGTCTTATACGCCCAGTCGTCTTATACGCCGGAATATACGGTAAACATACTGCACACCTCATACATTAATGCTGTATTTTGCTTCACTTTATTATCTACGGGGTCTCTGGTGTGGGTTTGTCTTCCACCCTATATTGTCATGTCCTTGAACCACGTTATGAGACACTTGGGTGATATTTTGCTGTTTGAGGATTTAAAATAAAGGATATAGGAAAGGCTGGACTTGATCGATGCATGTCTTTTTTTCAGCCTATGCAACTATGCTGCTCTGACAGTAAAAGCTGCCATTTATTCACTGCGCATGTGCCTTAACATCTCTGAAATAAATGTATTGCATCCTATATTGTTTTGCAAACCTATTTTTTGTTCTTGACAGAAATCAATGATGAAGGCAACAGCGTGGCTGCTGTTTATCAAGCTGTAGATGAGCTGCCGCCAGCCAACAGAGACACTTTGGCTTTCTTGATGATCCACCTCCAAAGGTAAGCATAGTGACGAGAGAAAAAAAGAAATGCTTTTTGGTTTTTTTAAGTGTTAATGTTTTTTTATACCATTCAATCAGGGTTTCCCAGAGTCCAAGCTGTAAGATGGATGTAATCAACTTGTCAAAGGTGTTTGGCCCAACCTTGGTTGGTCATGCTGTACCTGATCCTGACCCCATGACACTTTTACATGATACCAAACGCCAACCAAAGGTAAGTTTGTCCGTCTAAGATGAATAACTAATAAGTTTATTGATTGATTTAAGCTTACTGAAATTTACTTTCATCAGGTTGTTGAACGGCTAATGTCATTGCCAGCAGAATACTGGAACCAGTTTATGATGGTTGAAAATATAGACCCTAATATCATCGAAAATACCAATGTTTTTAACACTCCTCACACTCCAGATATGAAAGGTATGATCACCCACTTGATGCATTCTGTACGTAAAATGTATCTACACATGGCTAACTTTGCTCTGATAATGCAATTGATCACTCCAATTGCAGTGTTCTATCTGTTTTAGCCAGCCCAGCACCTTAAGTATGTTTAACCTTTTCCGGTGCCAACCTTGTGACAAACTGCAGTTTGTCTATGCAGTCACGATGCCATTTGGTAGGTGTCCCACAAGTCTTACTTTGTTTGATCTTTTATGCAAGACTTCCCTGATGCACTGATCCGCAAGTCTCCCAAAACATGCAAATAAGTATCCTCATGTGCAGGGATCTGTGTATGGAACAGTTCAGTGTGGCTGCTAGTTTGCCTGGTTGTCTATTAGAATGGCTGCATATACTGGTAAATAGAGCAGTAAGTTATTGTTTCTATGAAAATTGTCCTGGCCTCCCAGGAGATTTTGTGCAGACCCCTAATTTATTCATTAAAGCAGGGAAGATGAGATCATTTTGTATTTGAAGTTTGATGGGCTAACACTAGTGAGTGTCTACTGCAAGAATAAGTAAATTGGCCTTGTAGAATGCAAAGCTAAACCTTAGTGGGGTTTCTGATAATCCCACAAATTGACCTCTTAAATATGTTGAGCCAGACTGCCTGCACGAGAACCTTGCCAGGGAATATCCTTCGCGACCCATCAATTGGAAAGTTATATCCTGACGTCTCCTGCAGAGCCCTATTTCAGAAAATGCGTGCCAAAATACAGGCCAATAACGCTGCTCATTTTTATAGGAGAATCAGACAGCTGAGCTGAAATTTTCCCGTTAGGTTATTCTGATATACGCTGAAGTGGCACAATCTGCACCAAAGTTTAGCCTACAGATGTGAACAGTTTGATGCCATAGAACTGTAAGATAGGAAGTGTCAGATTTTAACAATGTAAAGATTGCATTGGTTGCTTTTAAGAGTATATGATTTTTGCATGACAGGTGCACTTTCAATGTATAACAAAGCTGTAAATTGTAATCAATTCCCTTTCATAGGGTTATGGTATAGTTTAAACATTTATATACAGGTGTTGCAAGTAAAGTGCATGTGTGGTTTCATTTATATATAGACGGATACTTTCAGCCATAGAACTGGCTGGCTTGTGGCTGTATATATAAAATATACCTACATTTTCTAAAATTTGGGGGGGAGGGGGAGAAACTACAGTATGTAGGCCAGGCTTTTCAAGCAGAGTCTGACAGGGCTCGACAAATTCCAGGCGCCAGGTCCCCATGGCGACAGAATTTTGTCCTGGCGCCTAGGTGTTTGTCAGCCTCTTACATCCAGGAGTCTGGGCAGACAGCACAGCCACTCCGAGCCCATCCCCGAGCCTGAGATCCCTCCCACGGAGTGATCCTGTAGGCTGAAAACGCGGTTGCAGGAAAACCAGTAATCATGTTTTCAGCTGGGATTGTGTGTTGATTGGGTCCCCACACAAGTGTGGAGACCTGACCCAACACCCCCCAGCTGCCTGATTGCTCCATGAGAGCGACAGTGCGTTAACCCCTTCAAAAAAAATCCTGGCTCCTAACTTTTTTACCTGGTGCCTAGATTCACAACAAATCTGTCAAGCCCTGGTCTGATGTAAGGTGTCATGAGATTCGTATCACTTAGATTTTAATTTTTGAATACAGCATTTTACAAGAAATCTTATAAAGGTGTTGCTTATTTTTTTAAGAGATTTTCATTCATTCAGAGCCCACTTATATCTGCCACGTGTTTACATTATGAAAAATTGCTGGCATGAGACTAAGCACTTTTCTGACAAAACAAGTGTATGCTATCTTTTTTTTTTTTTCTTCTTCCCCCTTTATAGTAAGCATGCTGGGACCCCTCACTACACCTGAGCAACAAATTTCCAAAACCCCTTCCTCAAGCTCCCTCTCCCAGAAGATGCGGTCCACTCTAGGCAAAAACACTCCAAAGTAAGTATAATTCTGGTAAGGAAAGCATTTGCTTACTTTGTCTTTTGTTTAACTAATGCTAATCCCCCCCCCCATATGTTTTCCAGGTTTGGAAGCAAAAGTAAATCTGCAACCAGCATTACGAGACAAGGCAACTTCTTTGCCTCTCCCATGTTGAAATGAGTAGCACCGCCTTATCTAGAGAAATCTGAACGGAACACTGTGCCTTTTTATTGTATACTTTTAATTTTATTTTTAACTCTGAAAAAACATACTGTATAATGTGGTAAAAAGTTACTGAATAGTTATGCTAAATATTTTGCTTTTATTAGAACTTTAAGCCCTGAAAATTTTCATTTTAGAAAATTTTTATTTGCATTTATTAATTTTGCTCCTGCTTTGAGTCGGCAGCAGTACACAAACTGGAACAGGAACCCTCGAACTCTACCGTCTGTATGCAATGACTACAGTTCCCAATATGCCTATGGTAACACAAACGACAAAGGGACGTTCTGAGTACTCTCTCCTACCCACTGCGGCTTTTTCCGCCCCTTATTTTTACTCTGTTATGACAGGAATATATATTTTTACCCAAAGGGGAAAGCCTTTTTATGTTAACTTGTTAAACAGCGTAACTTGACAGGATTGCTTTTAGCACTGATAAATTACCGCTTTGCCATTGACAGGGGTTTTTTTTTTATTTTTTTATTTAAGCAAAGGAATAAGTTGGTGAGGTGCACTCCTTCCAATCTGCTTGAAGTGATAACTGTAATCATGAAGGCTATTGTAGACACTTGGTTTGTGTGCGAGATTGCATCTGTACCACCGCTCATTTGATATGTAACAAGTTTTGTGCTGTTTAGTAATTAGCAGATATTGCCCAGCATATGAGTGTCTGTGCCAGCAGGAATATAAAGGTCTTGTTCCTTAGTTAGGGTACCTGCAGATTCCGATATCGAATTTGTAGGAAGCATCTACCTTGCTCAGACTTACTGAGTAGGGATCATGTCAGGTGGACTAAGGTTTCTGTTAATGTATACAATCCAGTTCTGGTGCATGCCTCAATATCATTTGATACGTTCATTTGGCTTTTGCAGTTTAATATTGTATAGAGCTCTGAACAGAGGTTTTGTATATTTTTTTCGTTCACCCCTGTTCACTCTAGTGTTGTACATATTTTCAGCAATAAAAGGCACATCAGATTTATTTCCTGTAAACAAATGTAATGGATCCATTTTGTATGTCCTAACCTCTGTTATGCAACTTATGTTTTGATTATCCGGTAATCTCACGTTAAAGTTGAACGTCGCTCATTACCTAAAAAGGTCATTAGGAGGGGAAATGTAAAAAGTATGCAATTTCTTCATTCCTATCACTACTTTCCTTGTATTTGTGACTTATACATTCATATATACCCATTCCCCCAGAGGTATAGTTGTACATTCCCATACAAACTGCCAATTATGGTGCTGTTTTGTATTTTAGTTATGACATGGGCACTCTACGGGCTAGCTGGAATTGCCAAATTACCTAGTTTCTCGTGTTGCTCACCAGCAAATGTGTTGAACACAAAACAAGCTATTTTTTTTTTTTAATTATATCTTGTATTTAGAATACTAGTGACCAACATGACCCAATTCCTTGCATTTTCTAATGGAAGATAAACATTTTCATCTCCCTGACTTAATTACACAAAGCAAAGGGCCATGACCTGGGAAATAAGTGAGATTTCTTGAAAGCTGTGTCACCAATTGATCTATGCATCCTCCAGGGCCATCTACGGTTTTTTGTTGGGTTGATCCATGAGAATGCATAGATAAGTATAAGGTTACTTAATCATAAGTGGTTAGATGCTCCTCATGCCCCCCAATAGTTTTTGTCTTAAAAGCTTGTTTGACAAATTTCAACAGGTACAACTACACTAGTTTTTTTGCCTAAATACTTGCCTATTAAATATAACAGACATTGTATACATGAGAATGTTTGCCTTTACAGCTGGAATCATTACAAAATGCAGTAACCCCTTCCATAAATGGCTTAGTTTAAGATTGCCCTAAACCTATATAAAATAGGTGGCTATAGATGCCGTGGATGTAGGTGTAACAAAATATCTTACTGCCATGAAGAGTTTGACATTTAAAATTGTATTCACAGGTAACATTTGATTAGGGGTATCGGCACTGCATTAAGGTGCTTGACCTTTGGTTTATCATTGCTGACTTTTCTACTGTCTGCGAGACTAGATTCTCCTTCTAGTCAGCTAAACCTGCTATTGCTTGACCTTCATAATGAAGTGAAGGTTAGCCACAATTCTTCCCTTTTGTGAACATACACCTAAAAGAATGTTGCTGCCATATTTGATTGCTCTGGAAAACAAAATGCCACAGCCCAGACGCTCCTGAGATCTCTGAAGGTACTGCAATAAACCATGCAGATCAATGGAGCCCAGCTTTCTAATCCCTGGGGTGTGTGTGTGTGTGTATACATCTTAAAAACCTAATGCTCCAGTGCTGTCAACATGACATGAGAACCATCCAAATTCATGAAAATTATTCACAAAAATCCTGGCATATAAAGTGTAAATACCACAATTTAAATATCATGGAGTGCCTAGTTTTCAAAAGTATATGGTTTGGCGTAAACTGAATAGGCTGGCTTTAAAGAAGTCCCAAACAGAACCAGATGTCAAAAATCCAAAATGATAAATGTGCAGCTCCCAAATGTGGCCTTTTAGCCCCAAGGAACCCTATGTATGGCTGGTATCAATGTACTTGGGAGATGTTGCTGAACACATAATGGGGGTTTTTGGCAGTGAGATTGAGATACCAGAGGCTGTATTTCAAAGATGTTCCATGTAGGACATTTGGGGGAAATGGCATTGCTATATCAAAATGCTACTTGTTGCCCTTTAACTGTGGTAGGGATGTTTCTCTCTGGCTCTGCTGTATGTACCTTCTTGCGCCATGTTCTTTGTTTCCTGGGGAGGTTGCATTTGCACCTGTTAGATTTATTGGACTCTGAATGCATAACAGTATACGCACTTTAAACCTTAAGCACATTTTCTGCGACTGCTGGTAAAATGTTTCACAGCTTGTTTAAGCATACATTGCCCCAGAAAAAGTATGCGAAGTAGAGATGACCCATCTATTGCAGGCAAACAAATATACGAAACTTAACATTTCTGTGGTTTTGCCATTGGTTTTCATTTGCTTCGTTGGGGTCTCTTGTTTATAGAGATTTGCAAGAATGCACAAAACTGGCCATTTTTGTTACTCAAGTATGTATGAGTGCACTAATCACCCCGCATAAGCAAAAATAGCTGTTGTGCACAATATATAGTCAAGGTGTTAACTCCTATAATAGAACTCCTGAAAATGTCTTGAAACCTTCTTAAAGCAGAAACACACTATGGGTTAGCTGGGGTAAAAATTATGTACGTTGGGATTGTGATCACCTGCAAGTTCTGACAGTGTAGGCAAGTGCCTGCAAAATCCCTTTGCTGTTAACGTGCACTTTATGAAATTCTTTAAACATTTTGAGTATTAAGAAATTCCAGGATAAGAAATTAACAAATTAAACCAGTGTATATAAACTTAAATTTATACAAATTGGCATCCATTTTATTTCTATGGTTTTACTTAGCAGGTCTAAAAAAACGAAAATAGGTAAATACAACTTCAGATAAACTACGCATGAGATATTACATCAATAAATCAATGATTTATTGAACAAAAATGGAGAAGCTATGTGTGAAAAACTAAGTACACCCTTACTGCTTCCATAGGGATTAAGTAGCAGACAGGTGCTGGTAAACAAATTAACTTGATTAGTTCATCATCGGCAAGTGTGGCCTGGAGCATTTCCGTGTGTGTTAACAATCATTAGCAATGAGTTTTCGTGAGTAGCAGGATCACAGTGCTGATACCAAAGCTAAGCAGCCAAAAAAACAGAGACAAGGGAAAAAGGCAGTTGGAAGCAGTTGGTGGATAAGGTAGGAAGATGTTGTGAGAGAGTGAGTAACAAGCTTATAGGCTTAGTTGATGGTGCCTGGGATTTGAGGTCTGAATAAAAGATGAAATTGATTATAAGACTAGGTAGTTGAGACATTTTCTGAAAAATAACCTTGTCTTGTAAAATGTCAAAGCTTTGCATACCAAATTATATTAAATATAACATTTAAATATAAAATGTTTTCCAGTCCCCCAATTCCTCTCTCTTCTCCACTGCTTACAAACACCGCCACCAGTACCAAGTTTGCATGATCATAGTATTGAGTGACAAAACGGAGAAGCCGTGTGTTTAGTACAGCTGGCAATGTTCTAATGAATAATGTACAGGGTAACTTTTTTAAGGATAGCATCACACATCACTTTTCCAAAATCATGTAATATAAATAACGGTACTACGTATGAGACATTTGACACAGAAAACCAAATGTGTTCTAATGTGTAATAAAACATTGTACCTTGGTATCACACATGTCCTGGTACTTCATTGAGATGCACATAAACATTCTAGACCATTATAATGTAAATGGCCAGAGAACGGGTGTTTGATTAATATATTCCTGAAATGCAGGGTCATTGCCCCATCTTTTCATAGCCTGTCTCTCCAGTATAGGAATTCCACTGACATAATTAAGAAGGAACCAAACAAAAAGAGGGGATATAACACTAATGTACTGGAAGCCACGCAGCACGGACGAAGCACTGAGGAATAGCCCGCTCCATTGTAAGATCTCCCCGAGGTAGTTTGGATGCCGACTGTATGCCCAAAGGCCGCTCTGGATAAACTTCCCCTACAAAAAAAACAAAAACATGTCGGTTCTCTGGTGAAAGTATTGCACGATTTAATGCAGTATAGAGACAGACTGTATTGCAACATAACAGATTATCTGCTCTTTCCTCCTTTAGAAGATAAATAACTATATAGTATTATTATAACTCCTGAATCATCACTATGTCCTAGCCCATGTTTCTTCTATTACTAATATCACCATTCAAATAACAGGAAATGTGTATTTTTTTATGGAAGACACAGGGAAGTAATCATTTACACACAAAAAAAAAACCTCAAAGTATTTGTTCTGCAGAATGGAAGATAACTGGAGTGTGACAGGTGATCAAAAGTGCTAGTAAGACATGGATGATGGAAAGAGGTGACAGTAATAGTGAGTGAGAAGGACAGAAGGAACTTGGGCTAGGCTATATCAGTAAAACAAAAATAAACAAGTAAAGAAAATAAAAGTAAAACCTAATTCCCGATAAAACAATTGAGCGGTATCACGCAGAGGTGTATTACTCCACATAGACAGTTTTATCTCTGCCCACAGGTACATACGTTAAAGTAAATCAATATTCTTACGTGTCCACAAATATAAACATCAGAGATTTCAAAGAAACCATTTCCTTCCTTTATAAACTTACGGCATTATCAGGGTCACTTTTAAAACTCAATTTCTGTTGGTCAGCAACTGCCTGTGTTACAAACCCGATGGTCCACAAACTCCATCCAAGATAGTCAAGCAACCCCAAGGGTTTGTCACGTTTTTCAAGATTCAACATCAAAGATGGCAGGAGAGTTATAAAGATCCAAATACCTGAGGAAAATAAAAGTGGATGTTTTTGAGCATTATAAAATTTATAATTTGTTGTGAACCCACGCAAATTATATATATTTTTTCAAGGACAGAGTTTTCCTTTGATACATTTTTAGATGTATAGTCTTTCTTCATGAAAATGGTCCCCAAACCAGTTCAGTTGACCAAAATACCACAGAATATATTATTATAAGTGTCCTGAATTTGAAAAAAATCCCAACGTGCATAGGTCTTTTTATATTAGAGGGTACAAGAGGGAGCATGTCTGTTCCCTTTTCCGAACTTGAAATTTTCAAACTTCATTTTGTGACGCCTAAGCCCACCAGCATAAAATATCCCCACAAAAGTATATATTTTTGGAGAGGAGACAACCCAGGGTATTTCACTAGAAGCATTTGGACACTTATCATGCAACCAGTTGGTCACAATTCCTGACAAAGGGAGCCATAATGTTAATTTACCCTGCTTTTTGTTTACCAATATTTCCATATTTTTTAAGATTTTTTTTGCACAGAATAAATGCAACTGCAGTGAAGCCCACCAAAATGTATTCAGCTACATAATTTTTTAAATCTACAGAGCATACTACACGACACTTTAATTTCACTATGCCACAGCACACAGAATAGGGCAAGATAGGCTCAGAGAAAATAAAGGGTTAAATTATAAAACACTTTTTAAAAGTATGCCAGACTTTTACTGTCGTGTGGTTCGCAACTATCAAGACCCTTAGCAGTTTGGCTGAGGGTGATGGGAGTTGTAATCCACAAAAGCAGGTGCACAAAAAAGCTGACATCAGCCAATTCCTAAAAATGGGTAACTTACTGCTGGATAACTTTTTTTGTTTGTTTAACCTTTATGGAGGCCACTGACTGAACACCAACCAATCAGGATCGCTCATTACATGAATGGATTCCAGCGTTAGTGGAGATAACCATCAATTTATAATGGAAGTCTTGCAGAATGGCTCAAGAGGGTTAATGGCTGTTACTGTTATTATTATCTTTTATTTATATAGCGCCAACAGTTTACACAGTGCTTAATATAATACATATATTCAAGGGATATGACAAGACTTATTAAGAATTGACAGACTAAGACAAACCGACACATTCGGTGGAGAGAGCCCGGCTCGCAAGCTTACAATCTACTGCGATCCAGCCCACCCCTGGATAACTTTGGTTTTCTCCTTTAATTTTTTTTTTTTATAATTTTTATCTTTTACTTTACATCACTCAATACATGAATGGAGCATTGTTTTCATTCTGAACCTGATGCGTCCATTCATGCGATTGTGCAAGAATTCCGTTAAGGAAAGGGTGAATGCCTTAGGTGTGGGGCACACACCGCTATTTTGTTCTTCACATACCATGCGATCATGGTTTTAGGGCCACTTTTTTCATGATGACATGGAACGTCATGAAGGTTTTATAAGGTTAAAGGAATAAGAATAAAGGAACAGAATATGTTAAAACAGCACAAATTGTATTTGTTTGCTTGATCTAGTTTCCTACTTGTAATGTGATGTTACAAGCACCTACTGGCTTTGGTTTACACATGTAAGGTGCAAATGCTACAACTTCAATGCGTGCTTTGTGGAGGTAGCATAGAGAGTATGACAGACACCTTAGAAAAATACACATTACAGGTGTAAAAGGAGTTAAAGAGATCTGACCACATCAAAAGGCAAATGTACAACATGGTGTATTGCGTTGTCTGTGAAAGCAGTAGTGTCTGTAAATAAAGTGTGACAGGATCTGAAAACTGAAGTATTTATTTAGGGTGAGGCTCTTGATCTCTGTAAACATGTCATTGTCCCTATAAGATTTGTGTGTCTCCCCCAAAATCTTCTTACAATCTTTTTGCAGTTCGTTACATCTCTGCTACATCCTTGTTACTATACACCTTCATTCCCAATGTAACCCTGTGTGTGATAGCCTTTCGTAGGCTTCATCGCAGTATAAAACCCTCCATTTTCTTATCAAAGAAGCATTTTCTTGTTATTATTTGGGCTACTTGGATTTTAAGAGTTTACCCCTGGAGAAAGGTGTGTCAGCACCTGGAAACCCCTAATTTCCCCATACTTAAATAACAGTTTAAAATTTTACCTTGCATTGTCCAGTAAATAAAAAAGGTTCCGGGGTTATCACGCACCCCATTAAACCGCCTATCATGACCATCTCGAAGGATTCTGAGGAACAAAAATGATCCAAGCCTAAAAAAAAAAAAATACAAGCATTGCGTCTTGAAATTATTTATAATTATCTGAGACCGAAAGACCACACTGCGTGAATGAACACTTACCTTACACCCCATATCGTGATCAACCCAGTTTGAATCCTCTGCCGCAAATACTTTGTTCCTATCCATCGTAGACTTACATGGGACAGGAGTATGAAAGTTCCACTACCTGTTATTCAAACAAACGTTAGTTGATATTTTGTTTGGTAAATATAAAAAAAAATCCTGCATGGAATGCTGATATTTGACACAATAGTAATTAAAGTTGTTTGTCACACTGTTCATTTGACCAGTGTTCACAGAATTTGACGCAGTCAACATAAGCTATCAAGACCTCCGAGGCTCAACTTCGGATCTAGTGGAAGATGGACATCACACCAGAGTAAAGAGATTTGGTTTTCACACGGAGCTTTAACTGTTAAGAAATGAATGGAAATGGGCATTTTTCAAACCACTCTTTATGGCACAACCGAGTAAGAAGAAAAGAATAAGTATTTTGCTACAAGACAATATTTCAGCGTTCAACACATAGTTTTCAGAACTGGGAAAACAGCTGACATCAGCAGCACAATTAGTACAAACACCGAATGTGACCTCTGAGACTTGGGTTTGTGATATGGCTCCATGATTGTTTCTTGTACAAACTCTTCGAGATGTGACCTGACGTTGCAGCAGTTTATTGCTTTCCTTAAACTAGCTTAAATCCAATCATATTCTGACCAATTGCTTACCCAGTGAAAAGCCACTACAATGTCCACATTTCACACCAGCTTTGGTTGCTTGAAGCAGCTAGTCACGAGCAGGAACGTCAACAGGAGCGCTTTCTGCACATGTGCATGGAAGGTCTCCTTAGACCCTCAGGAACTCTCATGCAAGCCAGTGTTGGAGCTGCTTGGTGCGGAGAATGCGTGCCTTTTTATTTTGTAAAGTGCTGCCCTGTGTAGTACATCGGGCGCATAAACTCAAGACAATACGTTTCTCAGATACAGATAAAGAGCATCACTTATCGCATGCCGGACATTTCAAACGGCCAAAGAGGGACACTTGATCCACTCAAACATTACATTCGCAGAGAGCCTGCAGATTCTATAGCGCTAATTACCATGTTTAACAATAACGTTGTTAATACGTACTGCTAGGGGAAGAGGGTCTCGCTCTTGAGAGCTCACAATCTACATAAGCAACTAGAAAAGGACATCAGGGATTTGGCACCCAAAGGGGGGACTGTCACTCTTAATCAGGGACACCAGGAAGGTATGGTCAGCAACAAATAAAATGTACATACATTTATTTTTTTAATGGCGGATATTGTCACTCTTGGGATTAAATCTTCACATTTACCCTATTGACTGGCAACTGTAATTAATAAATAGTAGGCCTTTAAATGTGCCACTGTGTCAGTGACTTTAGTGATTATAGACAGTATCTGGCAAATACTGGGCTCTACCTCTCCTACTGTATACAAGATTCTGATTGAAATAGAAGATTTTCTGTATTGATACAGGTATTTCGGAAGGACTGTTTAAAGTTCACATTGTTAACCCCTAAGAGCTTGACAAGGAGTTTACAACATCACACACTCGAGATTACCGCCCAGGTGCACTTTATGTAACTCCACGAACACCCAGCCCCAGTTACCAGGTTACAAAACAGCATCTGTCACGTGACGAGACTATGGCTTCCATCAAGGATATGGGCATAAAAGTTAACTTAAAATCTAACAAGCACAGTACAAGGTGAAATATTCTTGGCAACAACCCACAACGCCTGGTACCGCATTACTGCCACTTGAGTTTGTAATTCTCCAAGTCACGCCAATATTGTCACCCCGTTTGCTAGCTTGTTGCCCTTAGTTAATATGGCAGACATCATGCCTCAGAATAAACATAAAGGAGCTTTCCGGTCAGTTTAGATTTAGAGCTGAGTTACGTTATCTGTGTCGTGTCCCCTACCTGCTAGGTCGTAGAATTTCTCGGTTTGAAGCACCGCTGCTACCACCCACAATAACCACTGAATCCCGAGACTTAGCCCGAGAGCGAGAGACAGCTGCAGCAGCATGGCTGGAAAGATCACACCAATGAGAAGCCGCACTTCCACTGACCAATCACAAATTAGGAAAGTCCTCCCCTCATAAGGAGGGTGTGTCCGAACACGAGAAGCTCCTATATTGCATAAATAGGTGGAATAAGTTATGGAAGTGTCTATCAGTGCCCCAATACACCTCACAACTTTTGTCCCTGCTGATCTGTCGGTGCCCCCAATACACCTTACAACATATACCCCTGCTGATCTGTCAGTGCCCTCAATGCACCTCACAACTTTTGTCCCTGCTGATCTATCACTACCCACAATCTACCTCACTACTTTTGTCCCTGCTGATCTGTTAGTACCCCCAATATACCTCACAGCTTATGCCCCTGCTGCTAGCTATCTCAGTAGTAGCTTGATTCTGGGAACTACCGACATGAATAAGAGAAGGGGATTTGCCCCAGCCCTATACCCTGGGGTCTGAACACAAAATGGTGATTAGATGTACTGTATGTACTGTATATTGAGCCACACATGTATAGCTGTTGCTTGGTGACCTAAATTGATGCGGTTCAACTGCAACCCTCTGTCACAAGAAGGGACCAGAGTATGTGAGCCTAAGATTAAGAGTCTCTATTATCTCAATGTGTCCAAGTGTACGTTAGTACCAATTCAGGTTAATGCAGAAGGTAATGCATTTGGTAGGAGTGCTTAGTAACTAAAAGGTGAATCTTGGTCACTTGGAGGAAAGACTCATTTGCTAATGGCACTTGATTGGAAAAAGCACAAGATGTCCCAAACAATATTATTCGGTAAAATTAAAGCAATTTGATGCTAGCCTGTCACCGTTTTCATTGCAACAGATGTAGGCCATGTCCAGGACATCCTTTGAAGCATTTAGAGAACCCTGAATTTTACCTTGAGGGAAAATATTCTATTCTCTCTGCCACAAGCAAAACATTATTAGTTTCGACTGATGCCGTTAGTGTAGTGAGATGATGAATTCAATCTTTTCTGGATTTTAACAAGAAAGAATATAGCATAGAATGTAGTTTTGTTTTACATGTTTTTTCAACTTAAACACGTACCTCCTTGCAACAATAGAATATTTACGCTTGGCGGCATATATATTATTTTATTCATAATTACAACTCAATTTGGAATCATTCAGATTAAGTACAAAATAAACAATCCGTTTTGCATCATTTTGTTCTAAAGTATGTGTCTCATAAAACAGGAAAGTGTGCTATATTATTGCTCATAAATGAAGGCTTTCTTTCTTCTACAAAGATCCTCAAGCAATGTTATTACTCAAGCAGAGTTATTGACTGAAACTTTCCATTGTGTGCATTACAATAATGTTTTAACAAAGACCATGCTTCAAGTTAAACGCATCATAATAAATCTCCATTCCGTGGAATGTGTGAAAACAATAATTAGATATGATTGATATCTAAAACATGTTTTTATGCTTACAGAAGTGGCTACAAAAAAATACACTCAATCAGTATAGGAAACACCTGGTAACGGGGAGATGATGTAAGGTCGAAATACATCCTTGCTAATGTTAATACGTACAATGTTTTAACCCTATAATACGTTTTAGGCCTTCCCTTCTTCTCATAACCCCCTTAACTTAGATAAAACCTATTAGTCTCCAAGAGGCTGATTCCGGGAATATTTGGTGCCGGGCGATGGTGACTATAATCATTGCTTGGATAACCTTTTAATAATTAAATATTACATCCCTGATAACACCCACTAATCATGTTGCGTTGCCATACTGGCTTGCCAGTAATTCAAAACACTCTGTATTGGTGGGAGATCAATTTGCCTAATTTCCTACACCCTTGCTAATATCAACGTTTCACCGTATTTCTATGTGCTATTTCTACTAAGTATCTACTTGTTTGCCACAATCTGAAAAAAAAAATGCAATAATAAACATTTCAAAAGACTATTATAGGAACTAGGGAATCTTACGTCGCAGGAAAAATGTAATCGCTGCTTGGTGAATCGCCATCTTGAGTCCTTAGCTTGGGAATCATAGCATAACTGTTCCTTAACAAGACACAGTAAGAGAAAGAATACTACTTTAAATACATTAACGGAATCAGACACAATTTGCCTGCTTTAAGTACCCAAATGTCACTTGCTATATGAACGTGACACTTGTTTCATATATAAATATATATAAATTGCTAAAATGCTGCTGATGATGATGGGTAGGTTACTGAATGTAACATTGGCCTTTTTATGTTAAACTGAATCTGGCTTGTTTCATTTTCTCGGAGTTAAAACTGCGGGGAGTCTCTAAATGGACACTTAGAATTGAAAGTCAGTCGAGAAACAATTTCCTTTTTTTCCTATTTCCCACTTGTTTAAAAACAGCGTGCTAAGTTACTTACTGGAACTTAACACAAATCAGAATACATCATTTCAACAAGGTAACGAGCTAACTACTTGCCCCCAATTTCTTACACGGTAACATCAAACTGTTTTATAATCTCTTTTAACAGCATACAAATAAAAAGAAAGTGTTTAAATCTCACATTTGCATTCCGTATTGTATTTTTTCTTGACAGCTTCCTTAACAGTAGAAGATCCCATGCAGGCCCGGATATTTGTAAGAATTTAATGACACTGCATTCAGAAAATCTCACCAAATTAATTTGTGATACTTAAGCCCATTTTAACTACGGCAGTTAAAGTGGTAAATAAAAAAAATGTTCCTACTGTCAGAAGCAAACAGAAATTCAACACATAAGCACTAATGACTGTCAGAAAAAAAAGTGCTCCTTGTAAAATCACAAAATCACCGGCCAAGTGTACCAGTGTATTCTAGTTATTTCTTTACTTGTTCTATGCAGGGGAGGGCTGGCAGCCTAAGGCCTGGGGGGCAAGTCTAGTCAACTGGCCCATTGCACCATCAAAGCGGCTGCGAGCGACATTGAAAGCGGCCGTCGTGCGGCAGTCACTCCACCAGCGCCTAATGAAATTAAAGTGGCCGGCGTGCACGCACCGCATGCCTCAGCTCTTCATCGCACCCCTTTTAAGACGTGGGAGGAGGAGCTGAGGCATGGCCGTTGGGTCTGACTGCCGCATGATGCAGGGGCGTACCTAGAGTATTTGGCACCTGTGGCAGACCCTGTATGTGGCACCCCCCCACACACACACTTTAAAACTGCATAGTTTCTATGGTTAGGCAAACATTGACAGGGGTTCAGCATATTTGTTATCATTATATACTTAGGGATTATGCGGTACCACCGTCAATGTGTGCCTATACACCGAGCCAGACACTGACAACCCCTATCACTATATACTAAGCCAAACATTGATGTGGTGTAGGCTTACCACTTTAGTGACTGGCATAGTATATAGTAGGGATGCACCGAAATGAAAATTCTGGACTGAAACTGAAAATTCAGCATTCACTTGGCCAAAACTGAAAACAAAAACAAAAAAAAACTTTAAAATACTTTATTAAAAGTAACACCAAAATTAGACAAAAAAATCAACAACAATATTAACATATATATATACACACACAAATATATAACAACAATCACAATCCTATCATGCCCAGGTTCTAGCATGTGCTGGCTGACTTAGCATGATAGGAGTGTGATTGCTGTTTGCAATTATATATATATATTAATACTGTCATTGAATTATTCTGTCCAATAAAAGTGTTAACACACCGAAGTTGGACCAAAAATAATTTATAACAGCAATCACACTCCTATCATGCCTAGGCAGCCACTACATGCTGGAATCTGGGCATGAAAGGAATGTGATTACGGACTCCCTATGCCAAGTTATCCCCCAACACTTACACATCCATGCTATCTGAAACCCTCATTCACAAAC
>VKOC01002229.1:0-111221 GCA_009364415.1 Spea multiplicata | reverse complement strand
TTAAAGACAGTTAACCCTTTCCTCATCTTGCTTGTTTTAAAAATAGATGTGACAGTAGCTTTGCTCGCTTACTAGTTAGCGGATACTCATCACATTTCCGAGGAGTTATCATGTGGGTGAGTTGGGGGGTAGTTGGGGGTAACTTCCAACCATGGTGAAAACCCTTGTAGAGAGGAGATCACCAGTGACGCACGTACTGCGGGGTATATTCATATACGTCTAAGGGCTTTTGAACCTGAAATCTATAAACCTGCTGTCATATGACATACAAAACCTGCTGCATCCCACCCCATGTGGCTTCCTCTTTCAAACTGACTTCAGATAGAAGTGAACGAGAGTGGCTTTTAAAATTGATTTTTAAGAGACCCACATTTTTCATCCTCATTTCCCTAAGATGTGTGCCAGTTATGTAACCGCTTCTCTGACTAATAGGACAGATATCCGCTTGCTCGGCGGCCAAGGTCTGCCTACAGAGCTAGGCAAGGTAGAATGCATTTAACCATTTTCCTGCTGCTTTATCCAGTATGCAGATAGGCACTTATTGGCTTCTTTGGACTCTAACTCCCATGATGCTTAACCATCCAGGAGCTGCTATGATGTCAGTGATACCCGGGAAACCATCATTGCCAGGAGTCTTTGCTGAGCAATTTGCCCATCACTAGTTTTTGAGACTAAATACGGACACCTAGGGGTTTTAGTGACCAATGAACAGTGCAATATTGTGTTATTATAACTGAATGAACGTATACTGAATGTATAAGGGAATACGGGATTATTTTTTTGACCTTATGTAGTTGACAGCATCATCTAGTGGCTGGAAAAATACATTTGGAATCAAAGATTCTATATATATATCTATATATATATATATATATATATATATATATATATAGCTATGTGATCATGCAAAAATGTTCTCAGTAAACGTTAGCCCGCACTGGCAAATGTTCTGATGTCACTGTGACTCAGTGACCTTCTATAACATGACTTGAGACATGACACGCCATCGTTTAAATGGGAAGTAATGCCTAGAATTTTCTTTAAGGCAATTGGCAGTCAAACAATGTTTGCCTCCTACATGTACTCCATTCACAGTATTCATTAACAAATCTACTTTTTGTCACCTGTGGCTGCTACCCTTGCAAATAAAATGTGTTCCTTTATGTTCCTTTAATAGCAATCAATTCTAGATGTTGTACGCAATCTCAGGGTGAAGGGGCAGATTGACAGGGTCACACAGTCTGGCTCTGACTCCTTCCCATTCTACCCTGCTGTGATCATATATAAGACTCCCAAATTGGCTCTTTCGCTACCAGTATGTCATACTTGATGTCCCTGCTTGACTGCAGGTGGCTTAATTAAGTGTATCGTTAACTAATAATAAGGACCAGTCATAGTCATTTGGTTAACACATTTGGTGAGTCTTCACGATGGGCTATTAAAGGGTTAATGTTTGAAGACTCCCGCATCCGGACACATTGCATTATATTGTCGCCATTGCGTATATTGTCATTGAATATGTTGAAACTGTGTTCAAATATTAGCTTCGGTAAACAATTACCGCGGAAGGCAGTGAATGTCGGCGTGTCCTCAGATCCCAGGGCTGCCCACTGTTTCCCTGCTAGACGTTAAGTAACTGATGACGTCGCGGTCTGAGCAGAGGGCAGCCTTTAGTGTTACGTGATATTCAGAAAGTAGGTTACTGGGTCAGGTACAGCCACTCCTGCTTGTTTACCGCACAGCGCTTTCAGACACGCTGTTAATAACGTAGTGACCTTTCACACTAAGCCAAGTCTGTGAATGTAAATATAACTACATTTATCCGCCAGTGTCATCATGGTCAGTGTTTGCTTCCCTGTTTGTGAGAAAAAAGATTGGGGTTAAAAAGCAGGGACCTGCAGCTTCTTGGTCGGGCTAGGGATGATAGGGGTTGTTGCACCATCAGGTTTCCTGTTTCTTGTTTGACGTTTAGATGACCTTTGATATTAGGAATAAATAATAAATGCAAGATATTACGTTTATTTATCTCTCAGTCTACGATCGCTCAGATTATCAGGGAAAGATTCCGATATCAGACACTTTCACGATTATACCCTTTACATTACACATTCATCTCTTAATTTCAGGAGTGTGGCAACGCTGAAATCATATGACTAACCAACACCGTACTTCAATATTTCTGAAAGGTGTCTAATTTCAGTATTTTTGCAAGCACGGCACATGAATCCCCTAGTGGCTGAGAGCTGGGATAAAGCAGCAGCAGGTGGACCTTCACCATTTGGCTACCTTTGCCACAATTGCTTTTACATCTGCTATAATAATACCCCCACATAAATAAAGCAAAACTCAGCCTCCTTCCCCTATTCTTGCCCTAGATCTTTAGCTCTCCTCTTTCTTTATCGTTCTTTTATCTCTTCCTCCATTCCCCATGTTATTCATTAGTGAGGCTCTGGGATTTATCACTGTAGTCTTAGACCGATTGCTGGCCCCTTATTGACTATGTCCTTCATGTTCTATGTACTCTTCTTGACCACACATTTTTGCTGACTTTCAGCAGGAACCATCTGAAACATAGACAAGTGGACAGTTTCTAATATATTTCAAGTGACCTTCTTTAGGAAGGAAAAGCAGTCTTTGAAACCTAAATCACCATGCCCCCCCACGTCCCTCTTTTCCTTCTATCCAAGTATGTCTAGATACAATGATAGTTGTAACTAAGCTTCACTTAATTTTCTCAGAAAGCAGATGTATGGGACCTTTATTATTACTGTAATGGCTCATAGACAGCACGACCCACTAGTTATTTAATACAAGATAATCCGCAGTTTTGCTTTCTCCGAAACCCAGAAGACAAGACTGAATTGGAGCAGGAGCATCTAGTACACATATCCCAAGGATGTTGGTACTGTGACATATCACACCAAGTATCATCACAAGCTCTTCATCCACATCGAAGACCATCAGTAAGCCCACAGGGGACATGCCCTCCAACTACGGATAGATGCTGAACGGAATATCCCTACTGCTTTACCCCGAATCTGATTTACCTGTCATAGATTATTGCAAGGATAATGGATGAGGGGAGGTCTATGAGCATCCACTTACCATACATGTACATAATATATACGCATAGTCCAAAGTGCTGCTTCCATCCACTTTTCATTATGGAAATCCCTACATTTCAATGTACTTTAAATTTAATACAGAGGGTATAATGTTATTAGTTGTATATCTTAATTCACTATTAGGTAGGTTTTATGATGAATCTGTATTTAGTGGCAGGCATTCTAGAAACTTTCTCTATAATCTATTTGTAGCCAAGTAACTCTCCGACTGAGGCCAAATTAAAACTCTTCCAACTTTTAGCCAGCATGCATTTTCAACCTTTTAAAATCCTTTATAAAATAGTAATTATTATGCTGTGCTTGAGATCCCCATGATTAGAACTAACAGTATTGTAGATATACCCAATTTCAATACTCTGGCTGCTTCGGAAAGGACTAATAAGCGTTGTTATGATTAGATATAACAGAGACACAGAACGCTGATGTGTGAAAGTAGTTTATTCGTTGCCCTTGGATTCCAACAAACACTTGGTTCAAATTAGGACTAAAATGCACTTGTCAAGTTTGCTCTCGTCGTTCATGCGCCGGTAAAAGATTCCGCCACTGACGCTTCATTTCATGCTGACGTCTATTTCAAACAATAGTCAAGAGGCATTAGAAGAAGTAGCTACACCAGAGTTGATTCAAGGTCTAAACATAAGAATATGGAACACAATGCTCTTAAGATACAAATTCTATAGAAATTTGCCTATAAATACATTTCAGTACAACGGAAGAGAATTTAAACAGTAAAGAATTGGATACTTTAAGAACCTATAATATATGGAGAATATTTGGTAATGCCAATAGTTATAGAGTGTTTTCTTATTTGTAGTATCTCATGATGGTGTTAAATAACACAACAGTCTTTGCAGTCTTTCAACTTAGATAGGCCATAGCCATAGTTTTACTGTTCATGGAAAAGTAAATTAGTGTGAGCAGAATTTTAGAGTAAAAAGCTTCAACAGAGTGAGTTCTCTGTTATTATGGAAAATCATTTGCATATGGGGCAGCGCTACGACAGTGTAGTGTTTATACGATAGAGTCCACCGGATTCGGATGCAATTAGTCTGCAGATCTTCACTGGATAAGTCTATTCACTTAACTGTCACTTTAAATCAAACAATAATTCTATTTTTCTTGAGCATTATGCGGCCCAATGGTGCACCAAGGAGATGAAGCTGCTCTCCGAGGTGCTGAACACAAATCACCCATACAAGCATGGAAAGCTCTGCAACAATTCTCTATTTACTTTACACATTTCTTATCTGATACACCAATGTGTGCCCGATCTGATTTACAATATATCAAACATAGCGCGTGTAATGGGTGAGGCTTCTAAGATTTCCACGGACCTGTATTACACGCCGCCTGATAGGGGTTTATTCACTAAAGGGAGAGTGGACAGAGGAGTCTGCCAGAGAGCTGCAAACTCCCTCACTTCATTATGAAGAGCAGCGCTAACAGTTTATCATATGAAAGGGGCTTAGCTGGCCCTGTCTACAGCATAATCCAGTATGTAAGGATTTAACTATACATTATACAGGATGAGTCAAGGTGTGCTCTCTTGGATGGGACCTTTGTAATGTATAGTGAATTCAAGTGGTTAAACCACCACTTTCCTGTCAACTCTCCCTTTAGTGAATAGACCTCATACTGACCCGAAGATCAAAGACAGAAATGCCCTCTTTCATATTTATATAGAATATTGACTGAACTTCAGACTGTGAAGGCCGCTGCTAAGCAGGTGGACTTGGAGTGGTTAAATCCTATCACCCCTGTATCGTGGAAGGGGTTTAGCAATGACTTTTACGATTTGGGATATCTGTATGGTTATCTGAGGCCTTGTCTATATTTCCTAACTCATTCATACAATCACTGCATAGTAACCCTCACCTGCAGATAAGCGTGGACTTGTTTTTCAGTAGACAGATGGGTCTAGCTTTCTACTGGCTTTTATAATTGACATCTCTGTGTTTGTATCTTGTGACATCAGAACTAAGCCCTAGCTCAAGGTAAGCTTCTAAATAAGGGAGATAAGCCACTGCTCGGCTGACTGTCCTCGCGCACTGTTAAGTGGAACAGCGTCGTGCAGCTAATGTCAATCCCTGTCAGGACCACATAGATCCATTAACAGCAACAAGATGTCACTGTGGAAAGAATTCTAAATATATCACTATTGTTTTGTGTGTTGAATGTATCTGTACATATTAAATACATTTTATACTGGCCCATGGTTGTTACAAATGGTGTTTCGAACCAAGATTGATCAACTCTTTGCACAATAATTCCGAGGACGTGTGCTGTAAAGATACGAATACAGACAAGTACAAAATGAATGTTTTCCCCATAATATGTATAAACGGTAATTACCAAACTTTATACATAAGGCTGGCACATGGGGCGCTATGTCTACTGATGTGGTGATGAATATTGTTATATTGCCAGCACAGCACTTTATACATTGAATGTGCCATTTTTTGTGACACGGTTGCCCTCCATTTTTTTTTACAGATTCACTTTTTGGTATGACTCTTGGAAATCAAAGAATTTTATGACAATACAATTTATACTTTGGGGCAATTAGTCAACCATCAACCAAAATGGGTTATGGCCTTTGCCTCTTCATTCAGAAAAAATCTGATATAGTTGTAATAAATATTTAGGAATTAAACAAACTAATACCCAATGTCATCTGGCTTGTTGGTTTATATTAATACAATAGGGTTATTCACTAAACAGTATTGCAGCTTGATGGCAAATGTATGCACTATGAAAGACGAATTGATTGACCTGATAGATTTCGCCTGCATTATGGGCCATGGTGCCATAATATATAGTTAATGCAGTAGCTCACATTATCTCAACCAGAACTTACTGATTATGGAATAGAGCCCTAACTGACTCAAAGGACTTCAGGAAGCCACCATGTATGAGAAAGTACTGTGTGTATCCAGCAAGAGACATATCTACGGAAACAATATCTCTTCACCTTTCATGTTACAAACCCAGACCCCCTTCACCAGTCCGTCGTTGTCATCATCATCATCATCAATCCTATTAGGTACCAGTATGACTTCAAAATATGTCAATAGCTTGGCTTTTCTTTACACATGGACAGCTAGGAAGAGAACAGCTGAAAGAAGCTCCTAAGGTTTTCATCATATTTATATAAAAACTGCTAATCCCAAATACACAAGCTACCTACAACTAGTGAGATTTTAGTGATGTTTGTCACTTGTGTGTCATCTGACACATAGAGTCGAATTTCTCCACTTTGATTTCTATACGCCCATCATTTGTTTCCCATACCCCTGGTTAAGAACCACTGCTTTAAACTATAGCATATGGTACGTCTTGGAATGGGTTAATATTTTAGCTCCATTTGGTGAAAATCCACTCTTTTACAGTCTGAATGCTCCAGTACACAAATGCACTGCCACACATTTTGCGTATGTCATTGTCAAAGTTAGTAATGCCTCACCAACAAGAAACCGATATGTCTCCCTGGATTAATGTAACTCATTTATTATCAATGGAATTAAGCGATTTAGAGCTGTTGAGCTTTTTTTTTTTTACCAATAACAGATCCATATACACTGAATTAACTGTAATGCCCTCCTTTTTTCCTTATGACAAACAAGGTTAATTTAGTGTGGGTTAGAATTATGATTTTGACATTTAAATCCATAGGCAATTACTGATACAGCGAATGGTCCTACATAAGTCATCGGTTGTAGGAGTGAAAGGATAATGGAATAGGTCAGTTAGCTGACACGTACATGTTTTCATGGGTCACATTTCATTTGCTGTTTGCTGTTAATAAGAGCTGTCCAATCATGGAAGCTACTAATGGGAGATCACTTAATATATATATATATATACCGTATATAAAAATACTGTATGTATATACACTCACTGGCCAGTATATATACACAGATCAGCCATAACATTATAACTACCTCCCTCATATTGTTCAGGTTCCCTTTCTTTGCTGCCAAAATAGCCCTGACCCGTCGGGGCATTGACCACTAGACCTTCTAGAACTAGAGTTCTTATGCTCACGTGCCCATGGTAGGCACTTTTGGGAGTGAACAGGGGCCAGTGTGGGCGCCCTGACTTGTCTGCAGCTACGCAGCAACAAACTGCAATGCACCGTGTGTTCTGCCACCTTTCTATCAGAACCAGCATGAAGTTTTTCAGCAATTTGAGCTACAGTAACCCGCTTTTTGGATTTGACCACATGGGCCAGCCTTCGCCCCCCACGTGCATCAATGAGCATTGGGCGTCAGTGACCCTGTCGCTGGTTTACCGTTTTTCCTTTCTTGGACCACTGGAGCTCGGGAACCCCCCACAAGAGCTGCAGTTTTGGAGATGCTCTGACCCAGTCATCTAGCCATCACAATTTGGCCCTTGTCAAAGTCTGTCAGATCCTTACACTTGCCCATTTTTCCTGCTTCTAACATCAACTTTGAGGATGAAATGTTCATTTGCTGCCTAATATATCCCACCTACTGACAGGTGCCATGATAACAAGACTATCAAGACTATCAGATAGCAAGACTACCCTAACAAGACTATTCACTTCATAATGTGGTCATAATGTTACGGCTGATCGGTTTATTTATTATATGACTGAGATTTGCTTCTATATAAGTCTGCTACTTTGAGATAATTTTGGAAACATGATATAAACAGCCCTTTAGATATACTTATTAAATACAGCACATTTTAATGGAGATGGAGAAGATGGTCCTGCTCTTGAGAGCTTACATTCTATTAAAGGTTAATTAACTATGACCTTTCATCTTCTCCTCCTTTTTATAGCATTTTGGCCACTGAGAGGTGTGATGTAACTGTACAATCTAGAAACAGGAACTTAATCTCATTAATGCTATAAATGCATACAATTTCAAGATTTATATGATTACATTTTTATTACTTGTCCATTTATTTATCTAAGACATTGTGTTCATTTGAGTACCCCCAAATGTATATAGTAATGTGATTTTGTTCCCCTTATTTTACTTTTAGGATAATTAAAGCACACATTCTACACCATCCATGCAGTAGGTTTAAAATCTGTATTAAGCTGTGTTTTTTCATTGTAGCATACAGCCTTTCAAGGAGAGGGAATTGTGTAAAAAAGTAATTGTGTTAATGCCCCCCTTGTGTACGCTCCACTATTCATTCCCATTATGTCTCCTTTTCATTTAGCCTTACGAATAGCTATGATCTCTTTCCGGAGAAAATATCTACTTGGATAACAATTACACTACCATTTTCATTGAAGAATGAAGAGAAAATAAACAGATATCTCATTAGAATTTCTCTCCGCAAGCTGTAATCAACCATTATATTAAGATGGACCCATTGCTGAGGGCTTTTGTAGTTATCTGAAGAAGGCAAGATAGAATTGATATTTCTGAAAGGAATATGTTACATTTACATGGTGTGTTGCCGATGTATGACATATAAAAGAAACGCATTATGAGATAAACTGATTGAGTCATATGCAAGTGCCCTAGTTTTCCACAACGCATATACCATTCTAGGGTTGTGTGCATGAGCATACTGATATATTAATCATTATTAATGCAGTCCTGTACAAACAAAACCTTAATTATTTAGTATAGATGCCTAATATGAGGCAGAAAGCCAAATCCAATTAAGGTCTATAATTCTTGGACCAAGACATCCTGTTCAGTTTAATGTTAAGACTATCGTGAAACTAGTATTGAATTACTCCAGGTTGACCTCATGGCAGGGTCCACAGGGGGTCAGCTGAGTTCAGGTTGGGTGATATCTTTGTTGATATTAGTCTAGGCTCTCGCTCCTTCTGCCTGCTACTAATGACTTGCGCAATACAACCCAGCACCCTGTTTGCTTTTCTGGTACTTTATTGTATTGTCTGCTTACATTTAAGTCTTCTAATGCTATATTCCGCCTTGGGATTCTTATGTGCATTATTTTATCAACATTAAGCTGCAGCTCCCACACTCTAAACTGTTCTTCTAATGTATTTAAATCAATAACTTGTAGCAGACCTTTATATCATCTACATAAACACATACCTTACGATTAAGACCTTCTGTAACATCACTAATAAAAAAGTAAAATATACTGATCCACAAGGTACCCAACTAGTAACAAGTCCTTCCCCAGAATATTTACCACTAACTTCAACCTTCTGCCTCGTGTCACTCAACAATCGCCTTATCTATTCAACTATTTTAACATCCAAACCCAAACAGAGCAATTTATTTATACGTTTTCTATGGGGGGTAGTGTTGACTGCTTTACTTGCAGAGTGTCCCACTAGATCAATCCAGTGCACTTCCCAGCATATACTTTGGACTTACTGAACCTGACTGGTTCTTAGCTCCCTCCTCAACACCAGATATTTTTTAGCAAACCATGAAGTGTCATTTATCCAGCACATTAGGTGCCAAGCATCATCAAGGGTGCCCTCTGTGCGTGCTCCAGAAAAAAAATCTGTAAAGTACAGACTGGTGAGACAGGCATTTTCTCTTGATAAAGTCCTTTAGTTTGAGCTCCAGGGCTCTCAACAAATCATGAGCAAATGGGCACTGCCAGAAAATGTGAAGGGATGTCCACAATGTGAGTGCCTATATCTGCACAAACCCTGGCACTCTGATCAGCTTGTGGATCACACAGGTAGTCCTCTGCTCCAGTTTAAATCCCTCCATATCTGCCCACAATGTCTCTGAGAGTACTACGCACAAGTCCTCAGCATGGTTGAGATTCCAGGCACTCCTTTGCCTCCCTTGTGTGGATCCTGGTCCATTTAAGAGCCCATATGAAGTGAAAGGCTGACTTGGCGGTGGTACAGCAAACAGTAGCCAGTGGGAGCAAGGGGTGAGCCACATCCTGCAGAACACAAAGGATCTTG
Organism: Spea multiplicata; assembly: GCA_009364415.1. Taxonomy (NCBI): domain Eukaryota; kingdom Metazoa; phylum Chordata; class Amphibia; order Anura; family Pelobatidae; genus Spea; species Spea multiplicata. The sequence goes on along the minus strand of VKOC01002229.1, from coordinate 101,204 downwards.
TTTTACAGCACCAGTACATTTCCTTAGATTCTGAGATCTCTGAGGCTCCACAACCCAATGTTTTGCTTTACTTTAGCAAGTGTGTCCTCCCAAATCTTCAGGGCTGCACTATGCCAAACCAGACTTCAATGATCTTTATGAAGTCTGTCCTAATGGGAAATGGGTGTGAGTCAGAAGTCATGGGGGATATGCATCCCCTTCCAGATACTGGATCTCCTAGGGATCCTCAAAGAGAGGACCCACTAAAATCTTCAAGGATGGTGGCCAGGAGGCACAGCCCACTCCCCTACCAAAAAAGTCTTCATCAACAAGCTCTAAGCTGCAATCCATATACAAATTGGATTGCAAATCATATGGCAAAACAAACAAAAATAGTGCATGTGAATTGTTATTCTTTTTCTGTGAATCACACGCTGCCTCTTGCTTTCCACTTGTCATTGGAACAGGTGAAACAGTAGTCCGATGTGATAAGGCCACAGTGGGTACCAGGGCCCCCAATCCTTCTTCTGGGGCTGTACTTTGCAAACTAAAAATCAAAGTCTACCAAAATCAATTCATCATGCATGCACAAAAACAAACTAGAATAGTGCTAGTGAATTGTTAGTTTTTTGGGGGTTTTTGGTGAATCCCAAAGAATTCATGCTTCTCTATCCACTTTGTGAAAACCGTGGATAGGTCCTCCACAAGTAGTAGGACCGCACTGGATTTCAGATCCCCAATCTTTTTCTTCTGAGGCTGCTTTCCTCACAGTGGGCTAAAGCCTAAGGAGAGCTGGTTCTCCTGTGGTGCCCCCCAAAAGAGGACCCACTGACCCTACCAAAAAAGAAGAGTCCTCAGGGACCCAGCTCCACTGTGGTGGTATTTTAGTGTGAACCATGTGAGTGAGTCAAAATAAAAAATCCAAACATGCACAAAAACAACTATAAAACAATGCTTGTTAATTTAGTACCATATTTCAGCCCCAGCCTGTCTGGTAATTTAAAAAATGACCCCTCTACCTCAAATCATAGGAAAAATTAAACCAGATATGATAAACTAAAAAAGGAAAAAATTAAGCGTTCAAAATATATATTAGATTTGGGCACCGGTCTTTATGTTTAAGTCTTTATGTTTGTCTTTGCGAAAAAAAACCCAACTTCGTATTCCATGAATATTCGCCTGTTCCGTGTTCTTTTCGAGCAAATATTTGTGTATGTTCTTTGTGTTCGCTTTCTTAGTTTTTTGCAGGTTTTCTAGCAGGAGTTTATATGAAGTTAGTAGGGTAACAGTACGCAGCAGCTTTGGTACCAGGATTTTATAGGGCCGTATGATCTACCAATAGAGACGTTCATATGGACTTTTAACTCCGTATGAACACCGAAACTTGGCCCAGGGAGACCATTGGTCCAGGAGTGAAAGGTCCGTAAGAGTGACTCTAATGGCAGGGACCTCCTCTGGCATCAACCAATGAAGGGCATCTGCTGTCAATATTCAACACTACACGTGAAACAGAAAGTCATGCAAAATACAGTGACAGTAATCACATCATTATAAAAACATTTAACAGTTTCACAGGTTCGGAAATAATGGCCTTGGGGTAGGAATAATACAGAAAGAATTAAAAAAGTCCAAGGGGCTGTGGGAATCAGGAGAGTGAGGACTGGGGATTAATCCTTCTTCTCAAGACTGTAAATGATGACGTAGTCTCTTACCAAGCTGAGGATCAGTGACCTGTTCCTTAACTAGGATCAGGCGGTTCCTGGCAAGCATCCTTAGCACAACACACTAGACGCCAAGCTGTCCACCCTGCATTCCAGGCTTCTGTATTATTTATTCTGGTTTTGTGGCTATTTCCACTTGCAGCCAATAGTGGCCACTCTATCGGCTTTGGGAACTCTTGCTCATCTGGGCGTTTGTTGACTACTTTCTTCTGTGCAGCCCTGTCCTATAAGTAGCTGCTGCTTTATGTGAACTCTCCAGTCCAACCTGTATTATCCAGCCCTGTCTGTACCTTCATTAGTCATGCATCACGGGGTACAGACAGGGGCCATAGTACCCCCTACAGCTTGGCTCCTCCCTTACTTCATTGCCTAGGTCAGAAGTAGGCAATATTCGGCTCTCCTGATGTTATGGACTACATCTCCCATAATGCTCTTACAGCCATAATGCTGGCAAACCATCAAGTGAAATGTAGTTCACAACATCTGGAGAGCCGAAGATTGCCTACCCCTGGCCTAGGTTGTGGCACAAGCTTCTTTTAAGGCACACTCTGCGTTCCTGTAAAAAAAGTCCATACAAGACAGAATGGCAGGAGTATGATCATTTTCCAGAGACTGAAACAAAGCCTGTGCAAACGGACGCTGCCAGGACAGATGCAGTGATGTCTCCTTCGATACAGTGCACTGTGGTCGCTGGCGTTACTACAGGGGTCGCAGTGGTTGCCGTTGTGACCAGGCACGTGCCTCTAGGGGGCCCGGTGCGACTCCTGCAACCCCTTCTTCCTATCTCCTCGTACCTCGGATATGCCCCTGTCTCCCTGTGCCATTTCAAAATAGTTCAGATCCAGGTCGGAAGGGACAGGAGCATACCGCGGTGAAACAGAGGCTGCTCGCACAATGTGTAACATATTGTAACAAGAAAAAGGTTCTCTAAATATCTGAACTGTACAGCTACACAGTAAAGCATTAGGTTGGTGGCACAAGCACAGTGGTAAGTGGAAGGGGCTATATGGAACCTAACCACCAGGCATTTCACTAGTAAACCCAATGGCCAGCCTCGGCCTGATTATCTGCTTCAGAATTATTGCTGACAGTAATGAGTAAATTTGGCGCTGGAATCAGAAGTTTATTTCACCTTTTTATGATCACTGAAACCTTGATTGGGTGTAAATAGGTCAAGACCCCTTGAGTACCTGCCTCAAGTGTTTTGATGACCATTCCTATTACCCTCACCGTGAGAGGCACTGGCTAATGGTGATTAGTTTAGTAGTTTCTCCACTGTGAATGTCCTATGTGATGATGACACATACCCAATGCCATAGTAATTTCTGGATATCCTTGAATTATCCTACACATATCCTATAATTGAAACTTGCATTTAACACAGGAAAAAGCGAAAAGTGTTAAGGGTCACGGATGTGTGCATGATTGCCGCCATGACCTATATATTTCATAAATGTTGTTCAATTTGTTAGTCATAAGCATCGAATGAAAGCGTTCTATAGAACTTGCACTGATTAGCAGTGGGTGGAAAATACAGTTCTGCTATTGGAGTGTACAGAATTCAGAATGATTCATCAGGGATAATAATTAGAAGATCCATTATGTTCCTGACTTTACATAAAAGGAATAAAATAAACTGTAGCGTGTGTAGCATTGAAAACAACGGAAAAAAAATCAATGCCGTGTTTATATTTAAAATATTCTTTATAGTACACAGATCATAGAAAATATTGGAACATTTTTCTTTTTTGTGGCTAAATATATTCAGTGTCATTATTTTCATTATATGCATAAAACCAGGAGAGAAACGCAGCTCTTATACAACCATGTGTTCCGAGCAACACTTTGATTGCCAGCAAAGATTTTTCATGAGACGCAAAAACCAAAACAACAAAAGCATTAATGTATCTAAAAACAGAGGCTGTCTGATTCTAAGATCCCTAAAGCTGTGGTGGTAGTAAAGAGACCATTTATCAAGCAATTCATTAACTGTATTAAAGTAAGAGTGATACTCCATCTCACACGGTTAGTTGTAACAAGCATTTGTCATACATGCATAGGTTGTGGTTTCTCTCACTCTTTGGGTTTGATGCCCCATGAATCCTTTGGGCTTCTGAAGTTTGTTAAATGGTTGACCATATATAACAAAAAATGCCTGTAAGATGTAAAATGCACACTAAACGTGCACACACTGAAAATGCCACAGTGGAGCTGGGTCCCCAAGAACTCTTTTGGCACATGTATCCTCTTGAAGACTTTAGTGGCCTCTCACGTTTGTGCGAGAGACCTAGAAGGCCAGGCCCTGCTTTTATTTTCACCATGGAAGGAAAGAAGGGGGCTACATGTCTCATTGGGAAAGTGTAGCCTCAGAAGAGAAAAACTGGGACATGGCAGCCTAAATGGAGTTACCAGTCTACTTCACATGGCTTCTCTAGCTTTGAAGACTAAATCATATAATTTGGCCATATCCTCCAAGTTTTGGAGGCACAGTCCCATCACCAAACAATGTAATGCACTCATCGCCAACAAGCATTGTGCGGGCATAGAAAAGAGGTGCAGAGGGATTTGGGTTCCAAAGATTCATCGATCCTCAAGAATGACACTAGGGAGGTATCATGGAATCACTACTTACTTTAGTAGTAGGCCTTGCAGATACCTCTAGGAGTAGAACGTCTGACATATTCACTGTCACTGATCTAAACGTTGCCAAGGAAATTACATGTCTACATTTCAAAACGTGTCAGCAGTTTTATTAATGTGACAATATGAAAATAGACACCACTTTTAATATGTATCATCTTAATTAATGTACACACTAATCTGGGCAGGACACCAACATTTAATTATATTCAAACTCACCCATTTTAAAGTAAACAATTTTTCCATGTGTGATGAGTGAACATGTAATAGCAATTGCTGTGGTAAATTATATATTTTTTACATGGGTCTTTATATTTCCTTGTAATTGCAATATGTTTGCAGTAATAACCTTTTTATTGTTTTGATCACAGGTCTCCCTAGATAGCTGTGTGTCCTTGCATGGTTTATAACAAGCTGTACGTGAAGCAAGCTAGGAACGACAAAAGACATTTGAAAAATGGAAACTTTGATGGCTGCAGTCTCCAGAAATTACCTATTAATTGTTCCTTAAGAAACGCAGATGCAAAATGTAAGTTAATGAGTTTTAGATGATGTCCAGGTTAAAATGGGAACTGCCATCTTTTGTGGTGGTTGTATAGTTGTGTAGTCAGCAGGGTATCTAATATTGTGTGATTAGCTAGCTATTGTGAGGCGAAGCAGTGAGCTGGGAAACTTATCTGTCCATGGGTGTCCATGTTTCCTGATTCCTGTGTCTTCACAACGCTACATAGTTGCCTCTCCCAGACAGACCATGAACCAGACGACCAGTGACATCGCCAATGATGTCACACATGAAGCCACGTATCTCCAAAACCCTTGTGATCTAACGTTCTGATGTAGAAATTTATAATAGACTTTTCAAAATGAAGGTCTGGTCATATGTATTGCATTTTTTTCTCGATTTGCATAAAATAATATGCAATTAGACAAGCCTAACAATAATGCTCTTTCGAATATCATACTCAATTCTTAGACGTAATATGTAAAGCAAATATTCCCTAGTCTAACTTCTAACTATGTCTTATTTACCATATACTTGAACATACATACCGTATATACAGTATACTCACTCTCATACTCTTTCTCTCCTAGTCACATGTCGGCCTCTCTCTTTCCCAAGCACCCACCCATTGTTTCGTGAGCTACTCAAGGAGACCAGAGGGCGACTAGGTAAAGAAACGCCAGAGGAGTCTCAAGCTACACTAAACGATGCAGTCGACTCACTCCTCAGCGGAAATTCGGTCTTCCCTCCTCCTGAGGATGCCAGCAAACACCCTCTATGGTTCTGTTTGGGCCAGAACTGAGCACAGACTTTGTGGTTGGGTCTGGCGATAGCATATGGCTGGGTGCAAGCATTCTCCTCCGTGACATTATTGGTCAATGGCAAAAACTGACTTTGTGATCAGGCTTGTTTCTCAGGCCTAAATAGGTGCTTTTGCCAGAGGCACGCCAGGGTGCAGATGGGGAGGGCCATTCTTGATAATGCCCCGGCAATCCTCAGTGACAGCAGCTGGGTGAGGTGGCCCAGCTCGCTATCTGTTTCTAGGAGAGGGGTGGACAGCTAGTTAAGCTGCTAGCCTGCCCCTCGGACCAAAGCGTCACTCCAGATGCAAGCTAATGTGGGCGCTGAGAGCGACTCAGCAGATGTCCTCAGGGAGAGGAAATGCTGCATACTCCATACTTCCTTTTCATTTGTGTAATTTATAAGAGACTTTATTTTCCACAATCTCGAGTCTTTCAGTCTGTTTATTTGTATCAAAGTTATCTCACAATTAAAAACCATGCCATGGGTGTATAGTGGGGCAAATGCACCTTAATTAGCTTGCTACTTGTTTGCTTACTATCTGGTAATGGATCAGATGGTGCAATTATTCTAACATTCAAACTGATGGTAGCATGAAATCATAATGTAGTCAAAGCATAATGATCTAGAAAGTATACAAAAATCATTCTATGTACAAAGGTTTATTTCTGGAATAAACACCATATTTTCATTTGCCAACCTGCCCCCAGTTATGCACGTCTGCCCCACGGCTTGCCAATCTACCCCCCTTGATGTGTCTTATTCCCTCTATATGCCACTCTGCCCCCAAATATGCCTAAAGATTTCATGCAAGTACTCGCTTAACCATGACCGTCTTGTACTCCGTAAGCTTATCCTCACAACTTGGAAGGTCCTGATAGAGCGGAACACTGCAGCCATTACGTTACATTCAACACGCCGACAAAAATGGAGTCTGACAATCCAAACAAAACCTGCAAAATGTGGCATCACACGCAAAGCCCAAATTCTGGTGTAAGCTGATGGAAAACCAAAACACTTTGTGAAAGAACAGAAATAATTTATTTCATGAAAGACAACAGAGCATATACTTAGCTTTTAGTTACTTCAACAACAACGTGATGGAAGCCCTCGATTGAGAGTACATTATACAACAGCTGGACACGATGACAATGTCCCACTTCCAGGAAAACTTCAAATTAATAATTGTGCAAGAGGTCTTTTTATTACTTTCTGAACAGGGCAGTGACGGAGGATCCTTATCTGAATGGACAATCGTCTAAACCCAGCAAGCGATGTGCGCAAATACTATGCCCATCACACGATGGCCGTGTAGCAAGAAAGCAGTAAAGCAAGGAGAAAGATAAAAAAAGAACAGACAGGAGACAGAACAGATGCATGAGCATTAAGGAGCCATAGATAGGATTTACCTCAGGATGAGTGTATGGAGGCAACAAAGAACACCCATGCAAAACCCCACTGACTAAATAACTATGTCACTGCCAACAACAAAATACATGGGGGTTCTTATGGATGGATAGAAGCAGACATAATGCGGGAAAATAAATAATAAAAAACACAAACATGCTAAAAAGTTTAAGACTACTGCATTTTGGACCAATAATGTTTAAAACCCCACAAACAACAACCAGGAAGACACAGTAGTTGTGTTCCAGTGACCTTGTTAGTCAGGGATATGATACAATATATCATTTTTGCTGTGTGTGTGACATATGGTGTCAGATTACAAATCTAAAATAATAAAAAATCTACAGCCTACACTGATGTAACAGCAAAGCAATGTTAGTGTTTGTGAATGAAAGAATTACTTATGGTGTGGTGTCATTAATTATTTATTTACTGTTAGTATTCTCGGTCATTATTCAAGCACCTTCATTGCCTGACTAGGTAAGCGTTGTTACCTGAAATGAACTTTTGTCAAGCTATAATCTTGCATGATAACGTTAATGACGCTTCTGGCCTGCCCCACCCTTATGCAAAAGGAGCCGGAGAAGCGTGTGTCCTGAAATTCCAGTTTGCAGAATAATCATCAGTATAAACAAAGCATCTTCGTCTCTTTATTCATAGAAACAAATATATGTCTTATTAAAATATAATACATTAACACAAAAACATATAAAAACATAGTCAGGGTGTTTCCACCAGAAAGCCTCTTATATTCACATAATTAAGAAAGTTGGGATACCTTTTAGTAGACCTTAATTCTGAAGACCTCTGAGGTCTGGGAAATTGAGATTCTACAAACTAAAAAATATAACAAAGTTCCTTGCAGGAGCTTCTCTTTGGCCAATTTAGCAAAAACCTGGTTGACGTTATGAGATGTGACATTCCGCCACTCAATAATGTAGATACAAGTTCACAAGGTCAGAACACGGTGGAGGTGGGATGCACCATTGAGCAGTTCCAACTGATACCCAGGGTCACCTAAAAGCATGGGAGAAAATGCTTTGCCTATTTCTGCTGTGCGCATGTATAAGTACAGGTCACCGAAATATAACATTTCAACGTTCATCTATCACCTTTGTTTGGATGTATCTCTAACCTAGAAATCTAACACTGTACCATAAGCATGATTTTATGACTGTAATATAATTAACAACCTTTCTACACTATGTTAAGCAGCAGTCTGCATTTCCTGTTTAATGGCGAACACCATGGCATTGCTTGACTAAGAATGTAATAATTTTCAAGATGTGTGTAACTAATAGCAGTGTCACCCTGTTTGCGGCATCGTTCACTATATGAGATCATGTTTATAAATCTACAGTTAAGTCTAACGTTCTTTAGTGGATAGGCCACTCTCCTGCCTGGAGAAAGAAGAAACTGACCTAGAGACCCAGGGAAGAAGGACTTCACCAGGAGACTTGGATCAGACTTGAATAATTCCTAAATATTGTAATATCCATTAAATAATACTTTCAGTAGATAAAAAAAGATAGATAGATAGATAGATAGATAATAGATAGATACCTTCAAGTTAACATTAAATACTTATAGATTTGTAACATAACATGAAGAAACAATTAATATGTGTTTCTTAACCATGATGGGAGTGGCATGTCATTAATTCTGCATTGTTTATAAATGATGCAATAAACCATTACTCCTAAAATGCAGTGATTCAAAAGTCATTCTTACTAGGAGGTAACAGCCTCCTTCTACCATCAATGTAGTTATAGTCTGGTGCCTTTTGACTTTCTGCACAAGCAGTTTTCATAGCAGGGCATTTTGTCCATGCACAGTAGATCTACTGTTGATGCCTAATGGAAGATAAAGCAGCACTAAGAGAAACACAGAGACACATCGCTGAATAAAACCTAAAGATTAAACACCCTAATTCATGCTATTTCTAAGCAGGTCCTTTGTAGCGGAAACATGCCTTAATTGGAATCATTAACAGTAGATCTACTCTGTATGGGCAAAATGCTGCGCAAAACCATGTGGGGGCTATTCGTTCTTCTATAGCTGCATGGTTCAATGATTTCATGATCAGTTATCTTTAATTTAGTGCCTATTCTTACAATCCTGCAAAATGACATTGTTCCCCCGAAAATCCCTGGGTTTCACATATACCCCTACTCTGTAGACTATAAGTTCTAGTGGCCGGATCAATCAATAACTTTGGCAGCACCTTGGAAAATAATAGCAATCCATATCAAATAGGGTAAATGATACTGTAAATGCATTTTTTTTAAACCAATAATTTCATAATAACAGAATGTTCCATGCATGAAGAATGGAGATTTCTTACTTCAGTTGAGTCATTATTTTCCTTCAGGACACAGAAGAGAGGTTGAGTTGCACATCTCATTAGTTTCGAAAGGCTTAATGCTATTTACGGTATATCATGTAACATCAGTCTATAACTACCATGCTTCTTGCATCCATACAGAGATCTGAAGTTGGTGGATGAGAATGACCCAATGAGAGGTCTCGATTTAAATCAGTTGTCCTTAGGAGGCTGACATATTTTTTATTGTAGAACACTAGAGGGAGTTTTATTACCCGACACCATGACAACAACTACGTGCAAGGCTTTTGACAACAAAACTATGAACTTAAAAATGAAAAGTCCATTTTGTGAAAGATTTTTCTGATGTTAGTCCATTTCAAAGGGTCCTAAAGTTACTCCCAAGAATCCAACACAAGGTGTGCTTTTTTTCTTTATCACAAGGATATAGACAGCTAAATCACGAAATGCTGGAGGTAACCAAACATGTATAGCTCTATACAATTTATGATTCTCATCAAACTATAGACTGAAATCTCCTCAAGGCAGGACCTCATTGTATCCCAATCAAAAAGTCTGTAGACTACAGTTGTATGACAGCACCTCCCCTTTACTATACTATAAAGAACTAAGTACCATTAGAGCTCAATAAAAATATACATACATACATTTATACATACAGTATCTCACAAAAGTGAGTACACCCTACAAGAGTACACTCTACAAGAGTACACTCTACAAGAAATGACTCTCTGCTACACTGTAAAGTAGTGAGTGTACAGCCTGTATAACAGTGTACATTTGCTGTCCCCTCAAAATAAGTCAACACACAGCCATTAATGTCTAAACCTTGGCAACAAAAGTAAGTACACCCCTAAGTGGAAATGTACTAATCGGGCCCAAAGTGTCAATATTTTGTGTGGCCAGCATTATTTTCCAGCACTGCCTTAACCCTCTTGGGCATGGAGTTCACAGGTTTTCACTGGAGTCCTCTTCCACTCCTCCATGACGAGCTGGTGGATGTTAGAGACCTTGCGCTCCCCCACCTTCCGTTTGAGGATGCCCCACAGATGCTCAATAGGGTTTAGGTCTGGAGACATGCTTAGCCAGTCCATCACCTTTACCCTCAGCTTCTTAACCAAGGCAGTGGTCGTCTTGAAGGTGCGTTTGGGGTCGTTATCATGTTGGAACACTGCCTTGCGGCCCAGTCTCCGAAGGCAGGGGATCATGCTCTGCTTCAGTATGCCACAGTACATGTTGGCATTCATAGTTCCCTCAATGAACTGTAGCTCCTCAGTGCTGGCAGCACTGTCAGCTTGATCTTTGTGAACAGTGCATGTAGGATCTGAGGGACGTGGAAAGCACTCTATTGAATGTGCTCTGTAGTCTGGTGATTCTACTTAAAGCAGCCAATCAGTTGGAACACGGAAGAGGAGGGCAGCTGCAGGGCTGCAGTTTCTACGTCATGTAAGTGTGTTTTTTTCCTTTCTAAAGAATGCATAAACAGCACTAACAGGGTACTTTAACAGAAATACTTATTTAGAAGGGTTGCCAGGCACACTAAACTGTCCCTTTAATACAATATTTAATGTTCAAACGGAAATACCTCTTCCTTGGGATTTCCCCATTAAGATATTTGCATAGTCACAGATGTGGAGAAGTCTTTTTTTAACGGTGTCAAGAATATACTTTTTCAATATAAACAAAATAGACCCGTTAGCTATTCAAGTAAGCAATGGGGCATGCTTGCCCAGACTTTATTTGAATACGTGATACCAATTTAATTCAGAAAGCAGTTTGTTATCACAGTTTAAAGCAAGCAGGTTCTAAAAACACCCACTGGGTTTTTTCAATTTGTATTCCTATTGAAATCCGCTATAATTGCTATTCCTGTAGGAAGCACAGGTTATTATTGATGAACCTTGTGGATACTGGTAAAGCCAAAACAAACAAATTATTATTTATTTATTTTACTACACAGACATAAGTAACACATGGGAAAAAAAACTGGCAAACACAAAACATTGTTCTAACCTAGTGCCGGTATACAAAGGTAAATGATCAGATTAAATGACAACACTTCCCATGGGCTGCTCTCCTGTTTTAGATGTCAGGAGGAAGAAAGTAGGTGAGAAATGAGTAGAGCCAATTTTCCAAACAGCTCTCCTCCCATCCAGAGATCATTTCACAGGCACATGATCATTTCTGACTGGCACATGTAAAGTGCTACCCTGCAATATATGGCCTGGGTATCCGGCTGACTAGGCAGATGCCCGGGGGGGAATGGTAGCATTCCTGGAAAATCTCCAGGTTTTGTCTGGAGACCACAGATGGAGAGTTGCCTCTCCAGGTCAGTATGGGGGAACTCCGGTCATGGGATTGATGTTGAGGCACGTCCCACTTCCACTTAAACAAAGTTGTGTGTCCCGCCACATCAGTGGGACCATCCACTGACATCGGCAGGACCTCCTTCCTGCATCCCGCAAGGTAAGCTCTGGGTAGCTGGAGCCAGAAAGCTCCCAGGTATGACCAGTAGCCAGAGGGGCTACATACTTACTGATATTGCTGATAAGGTTCTGATCCTAGTACCTTAAGGTGTTACCTCCCCAAAAGTCCCCCGTCCTAATATATCAATAATGAATGTGTATTCCTTTAGTTATCTGTAGCTAATGTAAATGAGTCAAATTTCATTCCTGTTGATTTATATGATTCCACTGGCAGCTCTTCGCAAATGGGTCCTTGGTCTAGGGCTCAGCTTTTGTATAATCCCTACAATCAAATAAAAGTTATAACTTTTTAATTTTTATGTCATATGTTTATGTTACATAGATGAACACATATCGTCAGTATGTTGAATTTGTACTTAAGTTTTCACGGTTAAGAAAATGATAGCTTATTTAAAAATACCGGGTTTCAGCAGATATTCATGCCACCGATGTGTCACATATGCACTCTAATGAAACTCATAAAAATCATAATTTCTTTATTTTCAAAATGTCAACTGATTTATATAAGATCCCCTTGGTAATTATTGCTTAAAGGGAGCCCCCTAAACAATCAATGCATATAAAAATAATTTGTAAATACTTCTATATATATTATTCGAAGTTGAAAAAAAGCACTTACTGCACAAAGAAGCTGCAGCTTCCCACACCGTCCGTGGTCCTGTGTTTCGTGCCACTGATTGAAGCACTTATGGAACGTGATGCATACATCTAGCATATGGCTAGATGTAGTACAATAAAAAAAAAAATTCAACTAATGTACTTACATAGAACTGCATCACTTAGTAACATTTTTCCTTTTGGATGGAGTGTGGGCATTAATATAGTAGAGGGAGTCAATACAAGCAGTTATAACAGTTGCATATACACTAACAGTAAGCTCATCCACCTCTGCATGATAGTTGTGTGGAGATAGTACTGTTGTTTATACTCTCTTGATTTTTCCATGCAGGATCTGCTGAAAATGGTGTTCCAGAATTATAATAGTGCATATTGATTTTTGGTCTGTTTCTGAAATAACCATATATCATTACGGAGAAATGCACAACAGGAGCCCCAGTGCCTGAAGGCACTCATATGCAGGTAGTCATATGACATTGGTACCAGAGTCTGCCTACAGAAATAATGGAAATGGTTTGATCCCAACCAGCCACTAAAAGAAGAAATTGCAATAAATGATTGAGTAACTAGCTATCTATTTGACTTTGTATGGGTATAGTATGTGCAGCATGTAAAGTCTAAGTGAACTCTCACTGATCAAATAGAAAAGATAAATCTCAACATCAATGCAATATACAATATATATATATATATATATGCATAGATATATATACTGAATCTCTATAAAGGGGTGTATTTGTGTAGGCTCCTCTCTGTCTAGCTATGCTCTCCCTGTCTGCCCAGAGTCTACACAGAGTCTCCCTGTCCAGGCTGTGCAGACTTTTTAAGTCTATACAAGAAGTCCTTCTCTATGCAGGCTTCCTCTGCTAGGGTGAGGTGTCCCAGACTACTTGCAGGGTTATTTTGTATCTTGGAGGGTTTAGGGTTTCCTTGTCTCTGTAAGGTAAGGCATATGTTGGCAGGCCCTTCACACAAAATTAGCCTGGGATGCCTCACCCTAGAGAATCCGCCTCTGCTGGCTTACTCACTGCTTGTCTCCAGAACACTAGATGTGCCAGGAGTGCGAAGAATTTAGGTGTGCCATGTGGCAGTCACTGGTTGTACACACATTCACCAGCTGCTGCTTAGGTGTATTTGCTTTTGATGACGGCACTAGAATGAATTCCTCTCTCTCCTAGTGTCACTGTCACAAAATCAAATGAATCTGAGCAGGAGCTGAAAAACCTGGGCATGACTGCTTTTTAGGGAATCTCGGTCGGTGTTTATACACAAATGAGGGACCTTGCAGTAGAGTTGTGGTTTCAGCTCAGTGACTTTATTATCATACCTGGGAACTTCCCAGGGTGGGCAACCCAGACCTCTTCCTATTCTGGTAGAGTGTTTTTTAATGGAGGCAGGGCTAGCCATGCATGGGGCAGAGCTAGCCCAGGGGTTGACTTCACAGAAGGGGAAGTGGTTGGGCATGGCCAAACCCCATTCCCTGCCCAGAAAGAACGTAAAGTGACCCAGAGACCTAGGGAAGCAGCACTTCAACCGAAGACTCCGGGTCAGACCCAGAAAGTTCCCTAGAATATTTACAATGCCTTAACACTCCTGCAGGAAGACATTGGCTTACTCTTTATATTTCTATAAGATCGATATATTTTTTACTGACTTTAATTAACTATTCATTATACAGGCCCATCCAAGCTTTTCTTGAATAAGTGTTAGGTAGTTGAAACCACACTCTCCTGCCGACTATCACTTTCATGAATGAAGCCCTTTACATTCTATAGATCTGTGCATGTTCACTTAATTAACATGAAGGCCATCTGCTGGGCAGGATTCCACTGTTCTCCTCCAAGTTCTCATCATTCCTGTAAAGGTTCTGGTTTACTGATACGCCGCTTCTCTGTACTGGCTGTGAAAAGTTGCCTCGAGAAGAGCAAGAAACAGATGAATCACTTATCTGTCATGCTGTACCGAGTCTGATCCGGTCCGCCCTGTCCCTAATAAGGTCACAAACTACTTATCTGGGAGAGCACTGACCTAGTTTGGGAAAGAGGTTTGCAAGTTATTTCACGGTATATTGCATTACTCTGAGCCAGTTATGCGATTATTGCAGACCGCGGACTGTAAGAACATCCAGTAATTTATTGCATGAATCTAGGAATTATGGATGACGGACATGTATGCATATAGTCATTGTGCCTTATTGTTAATGATCATGCAGTAGCTTTTCCTTGTACTGGTTTGCAGTAATCAGAATAATAAACTCTTCCTAAAAATATTTTGGAAATTAGTAAAAAAAACTTTCTTTAATGCACGTGATAGCTGTAAGGTCCCAAACACATCTCCTGACACGATATACTTATCCAGTGCCAATTTGGAAAATGCCATAGGGGGACCTCTCGTAGGGGGAAAGTTCTCCCTTTTAGTTCAGTGGAAGCACTTTCCTTCTATTGATTGGCTGCTTCAAGCAGCCAATCTGTGGCCAGAGTTGTCAGACCACAGAGGATTTAATGTACTGCAGCTCTGGAGATATACTTTCTCCGTAAGGTAAGTACTTGATTTATTTTAACCTTTTAGAGAACGCATATTAAGGTACTCACACATTCATCTTTTGTGAGGTTGTCTGGGATATTAAACTGCCCCTTTAATAGCAACTATATTATATATATATTATATATATATATATATATATATACACTTTGCAACCAGGTTATTGGGGTTTTATTTTATTCCCCCCCCTCAAAGATTTCAGCTTGTTTTTGCAATTGAATTGTTCGCATTATAGGTCACATTAAAGGTGGAAAAGTTCTGACAGGATTTATCTTGGTCTCATTCTTTAACATCACAAGAACCTGGTATTTTAACAGGGGTGTGTAGACTTTTTATATCCATTGTATATACAGGATAGATAGATAGATAGATAGATAGATATCCCTGAGAGATGTACACCCAAATGTAAGGTCCTGTCTATAAAAAAACATTTTAGATGTTTAAGGCAACAACCTATAAGTGCCTGCTTATGTGTCACATGACCATTAAGTGTTCCTGCCCAAAATAATTAATGACACAAAATTTTACATAATCAAATAATTATTTCTGTGAAATGTTTGGATGTTCAACAAATCTAGGAACAATGTTTCTAATATTGTAATATTGTATAAAGGCAAGAGTAACTTAATTTTAACAGTTGAGGGTGACTTACTGTCACAATTGGCTAAAAGCTGCATTCCCCTTTATGAAATACACAGCATTACCCTGTGTTTTTTACTTAAAGACAAATACCTTTCACAGTCCCGCTATCATCATGAATAACACACTAGAGATAGCAGGGTAACAGAGAATGTTTATATTAAGCCTTATGTCTATATAGTGCTGGCAGATGAGTTTGAAATGGTCATGCAAGGGGTTATTACTCATAAGCATTTAATCAAATCTATTGTGCCAACTTTGATTTCAAATATCTAGTGGTGTATTTTGGCCACGTAACAGAGAGCCTGATTGCTCTACTGGACTAACAGACTCCCTGTAATGGGATCACTGATCTCCCCAACCGGCCATTAACACAATGGGGGGCTGGACGCCATATCTCAACGCCCAGAGCACCGCGGAGGGGATGCAGGTGAAGCTGCCCTTGATTAGGCCCAAAGATTAGTGCCCCGTCAGCATTACACAACAGACTGGATTCCATTGGATCTTAAAGAAATGCACCATCATCTTTGATAACTTTAATCACCATTATAATTTATGAGACACTGTGGTATTTGGGTTACTGGGTTTACCTATAAATAAAAAAGATGGACATTAAAATGGCACCAAAGTGCGTAGTGGAAGTTTTAAAATATGGATTTGTTGTGTTAAAGAATGTAAGGTTTTCATTCATTCATTAAAAACGTGGAACTATAAAATAAATAAGTATTAAAGAAAATCCAAGAAACAGGATGCCCAGCAACGCGTAATATTGGCCCACGGACGTGATTCATATTATTGGCGGGAAAAGCACTCCCATGAAATGAATTAAAATCGATACATTTCAAATTCATATTTTCCAGCATATTTATCGATATTTAAAAGGGCCAAAGAGGGACACATTTGCTTTAGGGGGTGTAGTCAGGGCCAAGACTTTTTATGTGTCTTTGGGACCTGTTGATGTAATGTTTAGAATTTAGACGAAGATAATATGTTTTATAGACGCATCTTCTGCTGTTTCTATAGACTTTATTATAACCTTTAGTGGAGAACACCGTGATACACTCTTACCCAACACCCACCATCTGGACATGATAGAAAAGAAGGACATCAGGGGAGGAAAGGGGGGATTCGGGGCCAAAAGAGAGACTGTTCTTTGTAAAGAGGGACACTTGGGATGTGTTCATGCCCCTGCTCTTATCTATAGGGGTCACCTGGGTCCATGGGTGCATTAAAGGGCAGGCACTGCTTTATTCAGGAGGCCTCTGATGTCCTGGAAGTTTCTTGCCAGCTAAAAGCTCCACAAACTTCTCTAGACTCTGATCCTGGAGAGGAGGAGAAGGAAGGAGGACGTAGCCTGCTGGCAGCATTAGCCGGCCCCAGCCCTCCTCTGCGAGCTCTGCAGCCGGTTGCTAATGATGTTGTCAGGCGCCGCTACTGGGTGACCTAGTTTCTGCAGCAGTTACTCCGCGCAGCGCCTGCCTCTCTCCCTCTCTCTCACTCCACATCCAGAGGCCGGGGAGGAGGAGGAGCGGGGCGAGCTCATCACAGCTGCGAGTTACACAAGCGCCAGTGTCCTGCACGAGTCTCTGCTCCGGATCCCAGACCGGGGGTCTCCGTCACAAGCCCCGCGTGTACCGGGAGATTTCACATACAGTCACTGAGCCGGTCCCACTTGGGGTTCTAGATCTGGGATCCTCTCATTGAACCCCCCGCTGGCAGGAGGAGATCTGGGGTCCCTTCACTGGTCCCTCTTGGATTTGGGATAGAAGGTCTTGGGTGCTCTCGGAGTTCTGGAATACAGCGCTTCTCTCAACTGGATACTTTTTTTGTTTGGCAAACAAATGGCGATGACATGTTGAGATTTGGCTTTTTGGCGTTTTGGCTTCCTGGCTGTTGGATTTGATCATTCTGTTAGGACGAGGATCCAGGATCTGCACTGTCCTGGTGTCCTGGAATGGCACAGAAAGCTGCGGAGTCCTCCCATTAAACCAAGGTATGACAATCTGATGATCGGTGACATTTAGGGGATCCTGGTCCTGGTCACTAGCCCACCTCTCCACTTAAGGTGGGCTAATGTGCATATAGCTTATTGTAAATCAATTCACCTCGATTTGCTGTCTATAGTATTATATGCATCCCATTGAAAGCATTAAAGAAGAACTTCTTTGAGTGTTTAGATGCTTAGATCTTGGTATGGATAAGAAGACTACAGGTGATCAGCTAACATCCTTACAAGTTATTGTTTGAACTGTGGCCCCCAAAAAACATCAGATGTGGCAAAACCAAAGAACAGCTATAGTTAAGAAAACAATTTTATTATATTCCTATTCATGGCTTTGAGATCTATTTGAGATATATATTTGAGATATATTTGCGATATTTCTGAGATAGAGTGCATTTATTGGTTTCATGTACTTTTGTGTCCCAAACTAGTTGGCAGGATCTTACTAGGGGCTACCTAATGGGTAATTATCATTGAAATCAAGTTGTTCTTATCATGTCCTTCAGTGATTACTGACTCCATCACCTGGTATAATACTTGTTGATTAGTGATACTCATGCCCTGTATGTCCTGTAATAGCTAGAAAGTATTGGAATAATGTCTGGGAATTTTCCATACATAAATGGAAATACATATACGTTTTATTTAGGTTTATTTAGGTGCCATTATGGAAAAGTACATATCTGATTATTTTGTATGCTTTTGGCCGTTCAGTATAACCTATACTTTGGATTAGATTTAGCTACTAAAATCACTTTGTGAAAGTAGAAAAAAGTATGCTGGGAATTATCATTTCTGCCATAATAGGTGTTGTGAAATAAATCTAGTTCCACTTGGCTGAATACCCACTTTTAATTGCAGTGCCAAGAAGCCAGATTCTATAATCTGGAAACACAGGACAGAGGGCATACTCCAAGTGTTTTATTTATTGTAGGTTTAAGAGCTGTGTTGTTTCATTAACCCGCTTTGTGTGTTTTAAAGGGTAAAAAGGCTGTCGTAAACGTATGATGATGTATGATTTTTTTCCCTTTGTGGTTATGATGTGTCAGTGATTTCAAATTTTGTGTTGGCAGCAAAAAGTTTAAAACACCAAAATTCTGCTTAACTTTTTGGTGTTGAAAATCATTATTTGTTTAAATTTAGATTATGTGTTTTGATCCTTAATATAATTCTAAAAGTCTTATTTATTAGACTAATTTAAGTATCCAGTTTCAAGGATATAAATATCCTTCTCAAGATATACTGATAAATTGGACTGACACTTTTATCTGTACAAAGTGATACCTGTTCATTGGGCATATTACCATTATTATTATTATTATTATAAGTAGTAGTAGTAGTAGTATCATAATATATTAATGTTGAAAAATTCAGTTATAATCCCAGATATTAGTATATATATATACACACACATTAATATATATATACATATCAATATTCTTTTATATCTATCTTTATAATCAACATCGTAACCTGGGAACTTTGTTAATGAGCAGACCCTGAGACTGTCGAAATATTAACCCTTTAATTACCCATGTGAAGATTCTATGTAGGTAGTCACCAACCGCGTTAACTAAATGCCTCCAATATGGCCCTCATGGAAACCTTGACATATCATTATTTTAAGATACACTTAACTGAGTCACATTTGTTCATGCAAGGGTATTAACCATAACACACTAGCAGCAAAATCACTAATTGGGGGGTCTTATATATGATCACAGCAGTGTAGAATACAATGGAGTCAGTTCCTGACTGTGTGACCCAGAGAATCTGCCCCTTCACCCTGAGATTCCGAGTCAAACCCTAAGAGTTCCCAGATATGCCTTCCAGGCAATAATCAATATATTATAGTCAATGTTTTTTTTATATATACGGATCATACTATAGTTGATGGCAATTTATATTGAAAATCGGTTCTGTCCTCTGCAAGCCGAATGTGACGAATTGTTACATTTTCCAAACGTAATTGTGTTGTCTAGCCTGGCGCAGGCTCGATAGCGTTGGGTATGACTTTTAGGTATGTAAGTCTCTGCCCACAGCCTGGCATGACACAGCAGGGCGTAACAGACCATTCCTAAGGTGTGCTCCATTTACCTCAATCAAGTTAAATAACACCCTATACCGTCTTATGTAAAGTTAAAAATACTTTATTGATTGGAAGGCACTTTCTGGCTTCCTGTTGTCTCTGTGGCTTCTATCATTCTTTTAAAGATGAATAATAACTCTATATTCAATGGCGATGCACGCCTATACGCCACAATTCATCTCAGACGCACATCTCTGTAACTGGAGATCACAAATACAGATACGATATGGGCTGCTAATTCTCAGCTTATATTGTGTTTTGATTCATTTCTGGACATTAATTAAAAGGAGTAATACAAAAATACAGTATTTTTCTTTCTTATGTAAACAGGTGTTTTATGAAAAACAAAACGGTGTTAAATAGATTGCATGCTTAAGAGAGGTAGTAGATAACGTTTATTTTATTTACTAAAGGGAGAGCTGTGAGCAGCGATGTGGTGACTTACATTATTAAGGTCCATCAAAGGCTAAACTGGCCCTGTGTAATGTATAATTTAATGGATGACAAAATCTTGCTGATTTAACTATACATTATACAGGGTGTCCAAACTAACTGGGGTCGGACCGTCATAAGTTAGGGGGTGAAACACAACCCTCCTGATAACTGTACCTTCAGTGAGTAGGCCCCAGGTTTACAAGGACTACCGAATGGGATTGAGGATGTCCCACAACTCAGAGGGATTACGTTTTAGTAACACAAGGACAAACAGAAACATGTGAAAACTATTACAGGAAATTATGGACATTCATCGATGATTTGCACTTGTAGGACAGAAAGTATCTGGCAGGGGTTGTATAACGCCGTGCATATCGGTAGATGTAATAATTTGTTGAGTGAAGATGACTAAGATGAATGAAATTGAGTCTGTATCATGAGTGCAAAAACAGGGCAAGTGAAGAACCCTTAAATAACTGTATCCATGCATTAGTGGGGATAGATAGTGATGATGTGCTGTAGCATTTCACCTGTATTATGTTTCTTAGTGATGTTTATAAAAGATCCCTGTTTTACAGGCTTTTTTCGTTACCAATGACTTTATCCTATTCTGTACAGAGATCTGTGCATGTACATGCGCCACTGCAGATACCTGGCACTCAAGAGCGTAACTAAAAACCACAGGTCGTGGTGCAAAAATCGCCCCCTGGGGCCCACCGACTTTACAAAGCAATATGTCCCACAGTGCTAGCTTAGCCACCAAACAGTTTGTCGGTGCCAATTTTATCCCCAGCTTGCTTGAGCCTTCTCTGTCTGTGTCTTTCTCCTTCCGTTCAGACTGATCCAGCATGCAGAAAATGGATGTGATGTCTCCTCCTGCATGCTGGATCAGAGAGTGTGAGAGATCATCCGCTAACTGCAGATGTTACCCGCCGCTAGCGTTTTTTTAAAGGGGAGGTTGTTACACCATGCGGGCTCTGTATACTCACCTTGTGATAATAGCTTTAGCAGCTGGGGACATACAAATGAAAAAATGAATGTGGCCCAGCACAACCACAAGCTTTAATTCCCCAGTTTATTATGTCTTTCTCCTTATGTCTCCTTCAGTGGGTCATTTCTGATATCCTATGGACATTAGAAACTATAGGACAAGTGCTATGCTTTTTTGTGGAACCTATATTTACCACTGCGGACAACCTGTGCACACGATTTGGGCAAGAATGGGAAAGAGTGGTGAATTTTCCTTTTTATCTGGACAACTTCCCCTAATTTAATTTCCATACCCTTAGATGCTAGTTTCCAGTCACTCAGAAGTAAAGAAATCAGTTTAAAAAAAAGTATTGTTAACACAAACACCATATTATCGCCTCGTCCTGGTACAATATTGTCATACTTTTTTGGAAAACTTGGGGATGGGGAGGCCAAAGGTCCTTAGCCTTATTTCCCATTTTTATGCTAAAAAAAGAAAATAGAATGATGGCATCATTGTGAATTTAATAAAAATCTACAAGAAAAATTACCAGAACACTATTGTGTTTAAAGGGATACCATTTTTGGTTAAATGTTGTTACATTTTTTAAAACTGAGAGCCATCCATGCCATTCCTGTCATACATTGTCTTAGAGATGGGATTTATGCGTAAGTCACGTGGATCCCTTAATTGGGAAAGGTCAAAGAAACTGCTTTGGGCAATTCAGCTGATTTCCTGGAATGTGATCTGTTAACCCTTTAAGTGCCAAAGAGGGATCTGACACATTGTGATGGGGAAAAAAAAAATCAAACTAAATAAAAGAATGGCACCTGCTACTAAACCCTTTAAATGTTATGCTTGTTATACCAGTGCGTGGATTCTTCAGAGTGGCTTTGTTTATTGACATAATAACAATATATCCATTAATGAGCTACTAAAGGATTATATTATGGTAAAACTTTACCGTGATTTACCGCGTTTTCATGTATGTAAAAGTAATCATGGAATGTTCATGGCGGTCTGTGGGAGCCATTGTATCAAACAGTGTTCATATGTGAACCGAATACTTACTGAAATATTTTTGTAAGTAATAAGTAATTTTTAACACATTAAACTAATTTGTAGATTGTGATTTTTCCAGTAGAATTGGTTTGGAGATAATTTAGAGGCTATATTAACTTGTAGCCAGGATTTGTGGCAAAACATGGCAGAACTAGCATAATAGGTTCCAGCCGCAATGTTATGCCTTTCCCCTGAAGCATTTATGCTGTCCCCAAAGAGGAGCAGTTAGTTAACAAAGGGAGATAACTGGGGAGAAATAAATGCTCTAATCTTTTAAATTGGAATATAAATTGATTCTTTGCACTAGTTTACACATAAGGTGGATTTTTACTACGTATATTAACTAAACACAATTCTGAATGTTTTTTTTATTATTTATTAAACTGCACAGTGTTAGGCAGATCTTCGTAAAGTACCAGTAAAATGAAAAAAAAATTTTTAGAAGGCAGCTTGTGCCTTAAAAAGTTATTGCCTGTTAGATTAGGGCCACTGGTTATTTATTTTACAATTTTACTCGCATTACGTAAAGTAGCTTCTCTGCTACAGTTTGGAAGGTTGCTGAATACTTTACGATTTGAAGAGCTATTGCAAGTCACAATAATCCCCAGATGAGACATCTACAGATACTTGTACGAAAAGGGCGAAACTAGCTGAAAAGTCCTTGCTCACCGTGTCGGAGGGAAAGCAGTGGCCCATTACTGATGAAGCTCAGGAGTGACCTGAACAGATGCCTGAGGTTGTTAGTTCCCTCGTGCAGAGAAAAATTGTCTTGCTTTCGCGTACTAGACTGCCTTCGTGAGTAGGATTATTCTGAAATGGGAACGCACACTCTTGTTCACTTTTTTAGGGTTGTTTCCCGTCATATATAACCTACAAAGGCTTCCCTATAATTTTTTGATTTAGTAATCCCGTCCTGTCTCAATATGCAAGACTAGACTTTCAAGATCATACACTCTAGAACTCATCGATACCTTAAGGTCCTGTTTATGTACAGCCTTTACTTTGCTCGGGCTTTATAACCTGCATATGGCTTCTTTCTTCCTATAACTGATGAAAGCACTGGATGTTTGAGTCATCTTCCATTACATACAGATCACTGAGCTACAAAATCAGAACTATCTATTGATAATACTTAGACACACAATTATTTTCTAGATTCATGCTGTGGAGAAATAAAAAAAAAAGAAATAGAAATATAAGAAAGCCAGATTAAATACAGTAATAGGCCTCTACATTTTATTTAAACTAATGTCGATATGAACTAGTTCGGCATTTTTATATTATGTTTGTTTTCTGATGGTTAATTGTGTTAGATATGGTACTCTGTCCCAGACATACGATGTCTTTATTGGAGTAGCAGTGGAGTGTTGTGGTTGTGGTCTACTCGGTGGCAAGTGGTCAACCGCCTTTGCCCATCTCATGATACAGCCGTCAGAGACCCTTGACCTACACGTTCAAGTCAGCTGTCAGCTTTATTCTTCTAACCCCTAATTTGTCTCTCGATGTCCACACAACATCAGCTTGCATCTTTTAGTTGCGCAGAAACAGATGATTTAGATATTAGTAGAATATTACTCTCGTCTGGTTGGTTTTATTCCATAAACTACCTCAAAAGAAACTCTTCTTTGAAGCCAGAGTTTTAGTTATTGAGCCTGTTGGCCACTTATCTCTGAAGACTGTTGCGAGTTTCACATACAGCTTAATCCACTGTATATTGTTGGACAAAGATTGTATTTGGTTCCCTTGAGAAAAATCATGATTATCTTATTTACCAAAAAACCAAAAACACTGCTCTAGTGACACTATATGTGATTTGTTATTAGAGTGGCTTTACATATATTGAAAGGCGTAAATAGTTAAACTTTTGAATTATTTATTTTGAAATACTTATATATTCATGCTAGGCTTATCTTGGATGTTGACACCTCTGACTGCCATCTCAAACTTTTCAAATTATGTTCACATATCAACGTTCTTATCTAGAAATGATAAGACAGTGTTACATAGTTGAAAATCACCTGCATTCAGGAGTAATAAACATCCAGTATGACATTTTTAGATGCAAAATCCCACACTTTCTTTTTTATTATATTGATAACATACAAACCTTTGCAAAGCTTGGAGATGCCAGCGTATGGTGTGTGCTGCCAAGTGAGAAGAGTTACAAAACAATATAGATAGGGAAGCACACTCTAAAAAGCATACACATTCAGATTCCGGGGTGCTGCTGAAATACTGTTTAAGATCACCTATTTGAGGCATACATATTGGGGATTCCGTCTCTCTAAATGGCCATATATTTCTTACACCAGAGTACTGTCCAGGGAAAGCTGTCCGGGGAGAGTCTTATTTGTGTTAAAAAGTGCAGTCCCACAGATTCAGCTCCTTGGTAAGCAATATAGCCATGAAAAATTACATAGGACTCGTCGGGGTACTTTGACATAGAGGTGTACTGAGCAATATACGGCCATAAAGTGTGACGAAATCCCAGATATTTATGCCTCAGGTGCTTTTAAATAGTATTTGCTGAGTGCGTGCTGATCTCTTGCTTTGCTGTAAGCAAGAAAAGTGATTTTATTTTTTTTAATTTGTGATTTTGATGCATATTTTTTGCATATTTCAAGCCTAAAATGTGCACATCTACTGCCAATGTTATCAACTACCAGACCCCTGGCCAAACTCATCCACCACATATAGAAAAATCATCAAGTATCCCGAGAAGGGTTTAATTCCGCTCACACGCCTCCCCTTCCAGATATGCCAGGCTTTGGGCTTAAGCCCACACCATCTCGTAAACGTTCAATGTTTGCAATGGTTGATGAGTAAACCGTATGGTCAGAACGATGCAGGGAATGTAATACTTTTCCTATTACTAGGCATAGATTTCTCAAAACAAACATCACAGTGTAGGCAAAAATGTATCTTTTCGTTAACATTATGGTGTTTTGGTATTAAAATTTGTGTTGGTCTGTGACAATTCCTATTTAGGTAAATACTTTCATAACTATGTGCTGTGATCAAAATAGTATGAAAGTTAATTAAATAACTATTGATTGCTTTTGCAGGCAGTGGGTATCATAGGCCAGTTGGGGAGATCGTCTGATCTTCTCTGATATAACCAGGGAGCTGTAAAGTCAATGGAGGCCTGAGCTATTGCAACAGAGACCTCCGCTGGAGCCCCCACATGGCCACCCCGATGTTCTAAAGCTGAGCAATACAAATTTGATCCACATCTGAAATATTGGGGGGTATGCATTTGTTTTTGGAACCAGTATGAATCAGCTTCTTAGATCGTTATCTATTTAGACCCATTGTATTTTTAAGCAATGTAGGGCAAAGTGGGCACAAGTTATATTCTTGCAGTGGATTTCCTCATAGCCCAAAGCCATCAAAGGGTTTATTTGATTGCATGGTCTCTGTGGTGCTACCGTTTTATTCCTTGAAATATTCTCCTATTTCCTGTTGGATTTTTGTCCATAAAATGCTGGGTTGGAATTGGAGATTTGGCAGCAAGACTGGTGGAACAAGAATAGTGTATTGAGCAATAAGGAAATAAGACTGGCACGGGATGAAATCATATTTAGGGCGGCAGAGCAAACCTGTACATATCTCTGTTTCACTTTGTAGTGGGGTGTGTGTGGAAATGACAATGGTGTTATATATGTATAAATATATGAATAATCAGACATCAATCTGTTTTGATGGAGAGGAATCTCCTTATCCATTTTTTTCCCTACGATGTGTCATCATAAATTGAGTACACCTCAATTACCGGTAGAATGAAAGTATCCTAACAATAGGGCAGTACCGGTTTGTTCATGTTATTGATAATAAAAATGGATATAGGCATATTAGCCCAAGAGAAAGTGCAGAAGTAAACTTGATACATTTTATGAGCCACCATAAAAAAGATTTAAAGTTACATAAACTTTCAGGACCCCAGGGGTATTCTTCTATCTGAAGAACAGACCTTGGAGGTCTTTCAAAGCTTATGTAACTTTACCGCTTAACGGTATCAAACTCAGCAAAAGACTACATGTTATTTTGTTTATATTGCCCACTTTCATGTTAGTGCCAGAGGTGGGCTGGCCCAGGGGAAAGGGGGCAATTGGCCACGCGGCCAGTCAAAAATTCTTCACTGAGGGCTGGTCTGATATACGTCTCTTCTGTGACAAATTAGCCAAGATCATATTTATAAATTCTCTTTAAGATACTCTGCAGCTGCAAAATCCTTCAAATTCACCTAAATGGTGCTGGTCTCCCTGCGTTTAACAGTAAAAGCAAGGGGATCATCCCAAGGTCAGTAGAGGGAATATTCCAGTTCAGGAGTTTGAATCCTAGCTGATATATAACAAGATGCTAGTCCAGTAGTTGCCGTAGTGGAAGTCATCTCAGGAAGTTCAGTGGACAGATCCCACCAACTCGAGCTACTGACTTAAGATGGTGTGATGCAAACCCGTTCATGGATTTGGCTATTTCTTTGTGGCTTCAGTAATGTCCAGAAAGAAATAAAGACTTCTGACAGCTTTTAGAATAAGTTGGGGGTGTTATTTTGCTTTTTGGGTTATTTTTTAAAGCTGCTTCTTAAAGAAGTGAAAGTCAAGTCAAGTGTTATTCTCCACAGAAGTAAAAAAAATAGCTTGATTTTGTGCAATAAACATTCTTCCAATCTAAAATGTGTAGCTCCGATCGTTTCATACCACCTCGGCTAGCAGACAATAGTTCCATTGCATGAATTAATCAGAAAGAAATCTGAAATAAAACATCTGGTTCCCATGAAACCTGCGTTTTGGAATATCCTGTCTGAACAAAATCCTGGATATTCTTGAGAGGTTCTATATTCATCATGAACAGATGTAGGCAAACAAAGGTTTACGAAATCACCTGGAAGAAAAATCTTGCCTGTTAATGTATTCGGTTTTGTTCATAAAAAGGCTAAAACCAATGTTTTAAAACTATGTAGGTAAATCCATGTAGGTAATTGATCATGATGGAGCATTATATAAACGATAATCCTTACCAACCATGATGCTGTTGGCAGTTCATTAACACTCAGACAGCTGATATTGCTCAGACATGAGTGTTCACAGACATACACTCACACACAACTACAAATAAGAACCAGAGATAGACACACAAGAACCCACAAGCATTCACAAGCATGAACTCACACAAGCACTCAGATCAGCACTCGCACAAGCACTCACAGACATGCACGCATACAAACACACACAGACATGCATTCACAGACATGCACTCACACAAGCACCCGCACAAGCACTCACAGACATGCACTCATACAAACACACACAGACATGCATTCACAGACATGCACTCACACAAGCACTCACACAAGCACTCACAGACATGCATGCATACAAACACACACAGACATGCATTCACAACATGCACTCACACAAGCACTCACACAAGCACACACAGACATAGGTTCACACTAAAGCGTATAGCACTCACAGACAGGCACTCACACAACTCACAGCAGTTTTAAAACTTATATTGTACAA
Source organism: Spea multiplicata (assembly GCA_009364415.1). Taxonomy (NCBI): domain Eukaryota; kingdom Metazoa; phylum Chordata; class Amphibia; order Anura; family Pelobatidae; genus Spea; species Spea multiplicata. The sequence goes on along the minus strand of VKOC01002229.1, from coordinate 73,443 downwards.
CAATCACAGACATTATACAAACAACAGTAATGTACATGGTAGTTGAGTTGATGTTTTTTCCCTTTTTGGAAATGCAAGAAGGGACTCATTAGAACCCCTATGCGTTTGTACTGTTTCCTTTGCCCCAGCATCATGGCTTGTAGGAGATATCCAAGGCACAGAAAGTGCTCCCTTGAATTTTTATTAGAGCACTTTCTTGCCAGTGATTGGCTGCCGCAACCGGGATCAAACACGAATAGCAGAAGGATCGGTGCACTCCAGCTCTGGAGCTGCAACCTAGTAACAAAGTATGTGAGTCTTGTTTATTCCTTATGGGTAAACAATGCATATCAAAGAACTGACAAAGTATGGGACATGTGAATTGCGGAGAGTATAACGTGTATGGCTTTTCTGTTTCTTTGCACAGCTTTACTAAAAAAAACTAACAATAACTTACTCACTCTCTTACCAATCATATTATTTAAAAGTAAATTAAAAAAATGCCGATTGACCCCTGAGTTAAAATGACCATGTGCGTATTTTGATTTCTTTTTGAGTTTTCTGTTCAGCCATTATCCTCTCATTTCACACCCTTACTCAGGCAAATGAATAATCTGACGAAATGGCTGCAATGGCACAGGACAAACATTTAGTGCTTTTGAACACCAGGTAGACAGACAGCGGGCTAGATAAGGACATGTTTACCCTGCGTGCCTAGCCAGAAAACGCACCAGGGGAGTGTGGGGAAGTAACCAAGACAATAATACAGATAGAAATCCAATAAAACTGGGAATACAGCATATAACTAGCTGTGTCTGACATACTCTGTGTGGATTATCTCCGCTAGTGATTTCTTAAAAGACCAGTCTAATGTCCCACACAGCATCACCAGCGAAGAATGCTTACTCTGTAAGTACGTTTATATCCGCACAATAAACCTATAAAAAATGAAAAGAAAGTACTAGAAGAAGCTACAGCTACAGAGCTGCAGCAGAACACTACTGCAACCAATGCTGAAGCTGGTTGGCAGTGAGTTCACCAACTTGGTGCAGGCAGCAGGAGCGGGTAGGGTAAGGGGCAAGTGCATATAGGTGGATTCTTCAGAATGCCCCTGTGAGATTCCAAGTGGGACCACGGGTAAATTTAAAGTGATTACTTAGCTATGAATATGATTACGGATTATGATGGCTGCAGTTCCCTTTAATGCTTTTATTCCTTGTTTCAAAGGTATTGTGCTATTTTCTTTTTTTAACAGTTCTATTTTTTGTATAATATAATGTTTTTAGGCAGTTGCATATAAGCGTCGTCTTCGCCCAATCTGCTAGAAAAACACCTTATAATACTGCCTTGCGGTAAATAAATAAGACAGCTTAGTCTTAATCACCCAGCAGGACTCTCTGACTAAGGTAAAGCTATGGAAGAGAGAATTTCATTCTACAGGCAGGATTTCCTTAGCATTGCCATAAGGAATCAGGTCATTGTGGCGATGGCGTAACATGTATCGTTCTTACCATAACACCATGGCATAGGTTGGGAAAGTATTTACCTGAATCAGAAGGGCTTTCAACACATGCTTGGAATACCTAATATAGATTAATAAATTACCTAAACAAATTACCAAGAAATATTTTATTATTTATTTATAACTCATGGTCTCTTATTCCAGTGTGTATGTGTTTGTGTATCTATCATCTGTACATGCACACCTACACAAAACACACATTCACACACACACATATATATATATATATATATATATTTACACGTTAATAAAACATGTTTGAAATTGACAGCAGTTTATAGAGTTAGTCACCAAACAAGCATAAAACATACTCTCTGCCTATTTAATTCCTTTTTGGCACCTTACTGGCGCCTGCTCATTCATCAACCTACACATATAATTTTGCATGTCATTTGCAATAGGGCAGGATTATTCTGAACATTAAACTGTTAAGCATATAAACCACAATAGGATATTTGCCATTTATATAGTAGTATGCTGTTTTCCCGTAGAACACCATTTATTGAGCATGCTGTTTTTTCTTTGTCGTAATATTGTTAGGTACTATAAAATAATATAAAATAGTGCATTCAATATATTCATGCAATTATTATTTGAGAAAGGATAATCATTAAGCGTGGCACTTAAAATATGTTTAATTCCTCTTACTATGACCGGTTTCTTCCATAAATCACCATGCGTTATATCACACTTGGGTATCTTGTGTTGTGGTGTCCAGACTTTGGTCAACACTTGGGAAGTGGTTTAGATCTTTTTTTTTTAGATATATCTCTTTCCAGTTCTCACTTTCTGTCTTTTTTCTTTGAAGTCTTTGAACATTTTCTTGATATCATCTGGGTATTATCCTGAGCATTCCCCGAAAGACAGTTCCACAACAGTAGGCTTACTACATATATTCCCTTGATGAGGCACTTAAAGGAGATAAGAATTGCAAACGCAACCCCATTGAGAGGACATACATCAGATATACAGAAATGTATCCAATATCACATCAGAAACGTATCATTCAGAATACACATTTTCCCAAATAACAATTCACAGTTTGCGATCCTTAGTTGGCAAATTTGTTTTTCGCTATTAAGCACATAAACGAAGGTAGTATTTTTGATGATATTCAAATGCATAATATGGCCCATTAAAATGTCTATTCATTATTAATTATTTATTAAGATGAAGCAAAAACTGTAGCACGTAAAGACTGGCTCATTTCACTTTTAGGAAGGATATCATGGTGTTATACACCCATACAACAGAATGAACAGGTAAATACAAGTGGTTATTTTTTTATTTAAAAAAGAAAACTACTATTATAGATCTAATTTTCGAGGTTAATACCTACAGCCACAGGCGTGATTGATAGTGATTTGCTATTTCCACTTGTAGAGTTTAAGTCCTTTAAAACTTCCCATACTAGGATTTTTTACCCACCGGGTTGAACCACTTCAGTTGCTTTTAGTACATGGACTGAGTGTCTTATATAAAAGAGTAATGTACGCATGCGTCTAAAGGAGATCTAGACCCAAATAATGTGTGTGTGTTCAATAATTTAGACTTTCATTAAACTGATGTAGATCTAAGTCCTAAGTTGCCTTTAATATTAAATTAGACATTAGCGATAATAAAATCATAACAGCGCCCGCGGATTATCTGCCTTTTGCAACTTTTAGCAAATCTACATTCTAATAAAACTACATGCACCATGTGATTTTTGCTTTTCAACCAGTATAATTATTTCATTATTGGTTCTGCTGCTTGAAATGCTTTGCACAGCTTTGCTTCCACCAAAGAGTAATAAGGTAATGTGGAGGAAAAAAACAAATCCTGCTTTTTGCTAATCCAACTACCTTTCCACCATGTTTGATACTAATGGCCGCTATTGTCTTCTTCAATGCCTTCAGAATATTGTCATAAAACAATATTACGGAAAACAAGGAATTTCTAGCTGTGCTAAGAAAATTTCAAAAGCTTTTCTATGGGTCACTTAGCCTTCTAAAATGATAAACTTGGGTTAGCGAACACAACGTGTCATTGGAACACAGGAGTGATGGCTGCTGATAAAGGACCTCTGTACTCCTATGGTCATATGTGCAACATGAACAACGTCTGCTCTGTATTTCTGATCCATTTGATGTTATTTTAATGAAAAATGTAGGGTTTTCCTTCAAAAACAAGATCCCAAACCTTTGAACGGTAGTGTATATATATATATATATTTTGTAATTTATTATAATTTATTTGTTGAATCACTCAGTGTAGTATTTATAGAAAACATAAAAATTACACAATTGTTCCTTTAAGTGGTTAAAGCTGAAGTTATGCCTGTGAATCACATCCAAACAATAACATATAATAGAACATTGTTCTGACTCTAGACAAACAGATGACTCAATACTGTCCTATTACCTTACTTGATACATTAATGAAAGCAAAAAATACTTTAAAGGCTGTTGAATTTAAAGTGGGTAAATATAGCGTATATTAGCTTTTTTTTTTTTCTAAAGGTTTAAAAAGAAAACTGGCACAAATCTATTTTGCTGTTATTTGGATTTTTTTAAGATTTATAGATAACAAGCAATCAGATACTTACTTGATTGAGGGATTTTGCTTTAATATATCAGAATTTTGTCACCAGTGGTTTCTGTTCCCATAAATTAAATTTCTAGTTTAATAATTATAATAATAATAATAATAATAATATTGTTATTATCCGTGTAGCATCATTCACATTCGAAGGTTTCATGGATAAAAGAACGTGGAAGAAAATGTATCCCTTCCTTTGTGATATGAGATAAATGAGAATTGAATTTGTATCAATATTTTCCTATATTAATATTTTGTTAAATATTTAATTTTGTCCTCACTTATGATGTAAGACTGTATCATGATGATGACTAGTACAGCATGTGTCTCCACCCGCTTCTTAATTAAGTACCAAGTTTTGCCAGGATAGGAGATATGACAAAGCAAACTCTACTTGCTAACTCAAGTTCTTTAATTTGGGAGCTCTGATCTATTTTTAAGCATCCTGTATACCATCGTCAATGAAGAATCAGTCTTAAAGCTCTTGAGTAAAATGAGGGATCATATGTAGAAATCAAATAGATTTAGTTTTGTTTTTTTCCTCCCTGTATTTTGTTCAATATGCTAATTTAATACTTTAATACAAAAAAATAAAAACAAACCACCAGCAACATGTTATATGACTCGCCACTTACTGTTTTATCTCATCTATGAAGATGATGGTTAAACACTTTTATTGTTTTCTTAGTGTTTATTAAGTTTGATTTTTGAGAGCTTTTTCACTTATAGAGGGAGGGCTACACAAATGTTTCCTTTTATAGATATAATTATATCTGTATATCTATATCTATCTATCTATCTATCTATCTATCTATCTATTATATATATATATATATATATATATATATATACGTGTGTGTGTACTGTGTGTTTTGTTTAACTTAAGGTATGAAACTTTTTTTTTACTTTAATGATATTTAGTGATTGGTTTATGTCGTAAACAGCATAATATTAATATTATTGCCGGGTATAAAGGTTAATTCACAAGAGCATGTCTTGGCCAGTTGCTCAGTTTAGTGGAACTGCATTGGCATGTAGAGTACCCTGATCAGGAACTCTGCATCCAGAAAAGTGGAGAAAATGGGTTGCTTTCCATTCTGCGGGCTCAATCTTGTGAGATGTCTGATTATTATTATTATTATACTTTATTTATAAAGTTCTGACAGATTCCACAGGGCTGTACAAAGATGAAAATGATACAGATAACGACAAGTACAAAATGACAAGCAATTGACATAGAGATACAAGAGAAATGAAGGGCCCTGTTCCTGCAGGTGGATAAGAGATGAGAAACAGGAGGTGAGGACTGCGTGGAAGTGAATGATGTTAATGTAGAGTGGGATAAGGGTTGTAAGTGGGTGACAGATAAGTTTTGATGTTTGTGTCAGTGGTAGGCGCGTTTGAAAGAGGATAGAGTTGGTGAGAGTCGGGCAGGGTTGGTGCTGCGCGAGAGAAGTCCTGTAGGCGGCATGGAAGGAGGTGATGAGTGAAGATGCGAGGAGCAGGTCATTGTTGGATCTTAGAGGGCAGGCTGGAGTATATTTGCTGATGAGGGAGGATAGGTAGAGGGGATTGGCGTTAGTGAGAGCTTTGTAGGATAGAGTGAGTGAGTCTGATCCAAATGCGACTCTGCTACAGCAGAAGTGGGAGAGCCAAGACTGACTTGGCCTGGGGAGCAAGTAGACAAATCAAGCTAACTATCCTCTATTGAGGCCAGTCCCTGTTTGTTTATCCTGCAGATCTCAAATGTAATAATAATTTTAAACCATGAAAAGAATCATATTTTTTTAAAAGACCGTACCCCAAGAAGGGTGCACTTGATTCCAATTGCATCTTCTCCTCCTGCTTGTTCTTGGGTCAAGCCAGATTAGTGGCTCAATTGTTTCTATGTTCTTGTCAATTATAAACTAATTCATAATGCGTGCTTAGAAGCTACCTCCTAAAAAAGTTAAACTATATATAAAACCTTTGCAGGAGAAAATAAATGTTAGAAAGATCTCAGCCATCGTTTCTAGTGGAGGTAAAGCAGAGGTCGGGTCACATGATAAGTTAGTTGGCTCCTAACTATAAACAACTATTATAAACAAAACAAAACATTCTCTTCAACTGCTTGCTTCACAAAAGTTAACATGCACAAAGAAAAGGGCTGTGTATATTCAGTCTAGTAGGCCTGTAAAAATGACCTATTCATTTTTATATGTTTTCAGTGATTTCGCTGATTGACAATGTCGTGTAACATGTTCTGTCTCCCATAGCTGTAAGACATTAACCCCTTAAGGACAATGGGCGGTCCTTAAACCCATTGAAAACAATGCACTTTGTCATTAAGGGGTTAATATTATTATAACTCACCGTTGCAAGTTTTGGCCATATGGAAATGTTAAGCAGAAAATCAGACTTTGGTGTCATAACATAACAATATCGGTCCTGTGTTATATGAGTTAAACATGGTTCACTTGTGTCATAGGCTGCCTTGTTACCGTTATTTAATTCATCAGTAAATTGGACTAGATAGGCATTATTTTTTTGGTATGAGGTAAGCTGGGTGGTAGACTTCTAGTTGCTTTGGGTTGACTTGTGCAACCATGCTGCCCAATTTCTTCCTTGTTTCTATTTGTAGTTATGATGGGGCTACAAAGCTCATTTGTAACATACTTACGCAGTAAGAGAAACTTAGTAATTTAGATTGAAAAAGTCCATCAAGTTCAGCCTTGCTATAGGATGTTATTGCCTTTTACCTTCAGTTACTAATGCAGCAATGTCATTAATGGTATCTACCCCTTACTTTCTCACATTGGAAAACTAGAGATATCCCCAAAGCTTTCCTCTTCAACGGAGTTAGTTATGCACAGAGTTGGGGGTGAATAGTAGGACCCCCAAGAAATCATTATGAGTGGAACCCATAACCTTCAAGGAATAAATACATCTGTATTGATTGTTACCCAAGGCTCATAGGGAACAATATTACTATAAGTTAATGGAGCATCTACAACAGACTGATGAGACCTGGTGATGTGTGAAACATAAGACTCTAATTACTGTCTTCTACACAGATGTGCCTCATGCTATATGGCAGTGCTGTGTGTGTCCTACAACCTATGGCCTATGTACCTGCCCCTGGTAATCTGAGACAGTCAACATTGTCTATAACTCATAGTCAAGCAGTGTTCCATGTTTGTGTTCTTCAGGCTGAGCAATTCAGTGCTTAGCAGATTACTACAGTGCGTAGCATTACTATTTTATTCTCATAATCCCCAAAATGTAGGCGCTTGAAAAGAAGGTTTGAAGCGCTGCTTTAAATACTCCGAGGGTTCATATTGACTCTTGAAGTGTCCTGAGCATTCTCCATCTATAAAGATTACCTCTATTATTGCAAACAAAAATAAAAATGGAAAGAAAAAAAATAGGTTGTGTAATTGTGGTGCCATTGTGATCACAATGAATCTTTCAGCCTCAGATAAAACTCTCTATTGAAGAGCTGTTTAAAGGACAGTATGTTTTTTTTATCTATCACAATCGTGAAAGGAGACAAAGGGCAATTATCTGTTCTTTTTTTAGTTTGCAACATACAAGAACTAATAGCACAGTGGTAGCCAACAGCAAAATCTCCAGGGGATGTTGAATTACAATTCCCATGATTCCTAGCCAGTCTGTGTATAAGGAGATTTGACATATAATGTACCCAAAGAGAAAGTTTGGTGGCTCAGTTGACCTTGACCTCTGAAACGTATCTTCTGCTGTGTGAGGCCTGCTCTCCTTGTTACCACCAAGCCCCAAATATTTCAATGGGCCAACTAGGCATAGTTATTTCTCCCCTGCTGGAGAGCTCCTGCCTACTCTTCACTGACGTCATTTTTTTATTAAATAAAAATAGTGCACCCTGAACCTTCACACCGCATGCACGTAATGGCTGTCCACTCTTGTTAACACCAACTAGCTGAGGATGATAGGAGTTTAACAGTAGCTGCCAATTACCCAACCCTGTTTTAAAACATGTACTAACGATAACCAATTTTATGTTTAAACCTTGGTTATAATTAGATGTTCTGTGGAAGCCTTAGTCAGGTTTCTTTTCTTGAGGGTTCAGCTTAACTACTTCACTTTTTTTATATATAAGTGGCAGGAAGAGCTACGTCTACCTAACACGCAAGTAGATTAATCAAAATGACTAAGTTAAAGGTTAGGATCCTGTGTCGCGAAGTTTGGTGGAGTGTGTGAGTTGCCACTAAATGGCATACAACTTGGATATAATCTTGGTGGGCATTTTGAATGCCTACATTAATAAAGTACAAAACATTGACATCTAAGCAACCTTTGAATGGTATTTTGGCAGCTGTAGTCTGCAGTGACTTTGATGCCAGAGGTTCCTTGTGACCCTTGTTTGGCACAGTATTCCTGGCCAGCTTGTCAATGAGGGCCTTGTACTTACTATTGGCTATTTTTTTAAGGAAAGGCCTCTCTACTGGAGTAGCTGGAATTGCTTGCGTTATAGTATTTTTGTAATGTCCCCTATCCACCTCCTTCATGTAAAGAGTTGTCTGCCAACCAATGAGGTAGACCTCATCTTTGTGATGTCAGTGGGCTAGACATGCTACGATGGCCATATTTCTGTCTCATGTGCCCCTTGGCACTAGATATTTAATGTCTCTACAATTTTAACAAAAGGAACCCGTGATAGACATACATTAAAGCTCTCCAGCTTTGGCCTGGAGTCTCACAGTGAAGCCATGCACCCTTGGATCTCCGGGTCAGTTTCTTCCTTCTCTGGGCAGGGTGACAGTATTTTACCGACCCACTCCCCCATGTTCTGTGTAATCCATGCCCTCTCCCCTGCTTCCCACCCAGTTTGCTTCCAATAAAGGCAGCATGAGGTTAGCCTCACAACTTCAAAAACCTCTTTACCCCAGAAGATGATAAGTCTGTAAAATACCGCAGTTTAAATTAACACCGGCCTCAGAGAGTGAAGGTCATCTGATAATTGTATAGGTATATGGTGAGCCAATACTAGAATACTATGAATTCAATAATGAGGACCTTAGTTTGACATCATATTCTTAACTTAATTCTTAATTCTTAACATACATTATGTAAAATAAAAGTAGTGAAAAAATGTAATTATGAGAATGAGAATGAATTACATTTTTTGTCATGGAGCTAAATGAAGCTGATGTGATTTGTGGTCTGATCCCCCGAAAAACAGGCTTTGATTAAACCAAATTAACAAAATTATTTCTTGGTGATTTCCAGAATATTTTACCCTATTAAAAAAGACTTGTTTAATCGTGTAATTATAAACTGAATAGTTGAAGCAATAATATAAATTGGCATCTAGAATATGAAAATTGATATAACAGGGTAACAGAGTACAGAACAAATCAGTTGGTTTTAGTTGTCATGCTTATGTTTGGTGTTTCCTGCGCTGCCAAAATTAGTAAAATAAGGCAGATTGTTGAAGAGTAAAAGTGGGACAACTCAGGAAGATTAAGTGTGAAGGTGGGCAAAAGATGGTTTCTTCATTTTTGGTTTCTTTGCATCAATACAGTATATGGACATATAGTATATAAATGGCTGAAATAGGAGTAAGGCAAATATGGTTCACCACATTTTAGGATTCTAGCTCATGCTCAAAAATACACATATTGCTTGTCCCTAAATCCCCTCTTCTATATGCAGCGTTTGTGTTGAAATCACCATGCACTGCCCACAGCACAATTACCAGACACGCGATCTAAAAACAGCGGGAAGTCCTCTGGTTGCCAACCTTGCATGTATGCTCAACGTTGGGTAATTAGGTGTTTAGAAATGTAAAACAGTCACATTCCCATATCAAATCCCCATTTTCTTTTTGTTCTGTGTAATCAAAATAATGTAACTGGCATGTGCTAGGGTACCCAAATGATATTGTATTGGAGTGCTATGACCAATACACACTTATAAATGGGATTCATTGTGCCAGCTGGGGTCAAATGCTTGAGTCAATGGCTTGGCCCATGGCGTTTCTCTGAATACCATTAAGTTTTATTCTTTAGGGTGTGGGCACCGCTCCCTTCATGTTGGGTGTTCACTAGGATTTTTCCAAAAATACTTTAATAATTATACACTGCATGTGCCACTTAGCCTACATAAATTATTGATTGGTTTTAACACTGAATGTTATGTTTTATTCACATTTCGCCTTACCATTTATTATATCAATATATGTGGGAAATAAAGGGGGTGAAGGTAAAATGTACCAAATATATTTTGATTTAGTTGAGAGTTCCATGCCTCTCTTAGATAAGCCAAACCCCATTTAACTGGAGCTGTTACATTCCACACGTTAAGAAAGAAAATCCTGTTATTTTCTGTTGCCTTGTGCGTGAGAGCTGCCATCTTGTATCCATTATCACCATACTTGCCAACTTTTGCTTCAGGTGTCCGGGGACACAATGGGGCGGGGCCTAAAGTAGGTGGATTTATGCATCATAGTGTGACTCTACCTGCTTTAGGCTCCACCTTCTTCTGTCCAGAGGGTGCCGGAACTTATTTACCTGCGTTTAGGCTGTGAATGTCTCTCAAACATACACAGCTTTACCCAGATTTGGGATAGACCCAAATGTGACGGGAAAGGACCCAAAAAACGAGTCACAGCCTCTGAACTCTTTGCTGCTCTGTCCCCAGCTGTCATAACGCAGCTGTAAATGTTTATAGTCATACCTGGGAACTTCACAGGGCAGGCTACCCAGAGTTCTCCCTTTTCTGAGTGGCTGGGTAGCTGCACACAATGTGGTTAGCCATCCAACGCTAGCCCCCAAAATAGCAGTAAATGTGTTGGGAGCAGAAGGGGAGTTTGTTAGGAAGTGGGCACAGCTAAACACTGCTTCCCTGCCCCAGAGAAAGAGGAGAGTGACCTGGAGATCAGAAGAAGTAGAGCTTGACCCGGAGACTCTGGGTCAACCCTAGAGAGTTCCCACGTATGTTTATAGTGCACGGTCAACTAAAACAATGCAGGTAGAACACAGGAAGCATGTTTACATGCATGTGAGCATGGAAAACGAAGGAAATTTTGCATGACATGAACTCATTACAAGATCAATAGAGGCAAATAAAATGTCATCAGGAAAATACGCCTCAAAATCAGAATACAATTTAGATGCCGTAAAAATAGCAGTAAAAAGTAATTTTCAGTGCTTCAAAAAGTTATGGTTTTATCGCACACTTCCTGATACTTCCTTTTTAAAGATGTGATGTTTTTGCTGGTCTTGTTGCTGTAACGGTTTCAGGGAGTTTGCACATTCGTTAAATGCATTCATCTGTAATATTCCCACATCATAGACTACTGACCAATTTAGGAATTTGGCTCTGTTTTGGTAAAAAATGAGTTCCTGGAAAAATGCAGCATCCAATGACTCAAGGAATGTTCTTAAAACTTTACAGCTTTTCATTTCTTTAACAGACTCAACAGTTTTGTATTTTCTGAGTGGTTGTGGTTCCACTTTTAAGGAGACAAGATGATCTGAATGTTTAGTTACTGAGTTCTATTAACCTTGTGTGATAACAAATGCATGCTCTTTCCAGCGTCCACACACACATACCACTATACCTGCTAGATAGATCACTGTGGGCCAGGTGTGGCCCTCCAGGGTTCTCTGTAGTTCCTAGGCAGCCTTAAAAGGTTGTCAGTTTTTAGCATAACTGAATCAATTTGCTAAACCAACTATAGCTTGTGCATTATGATTGTTGACAAATGTAATTCTTTTTTGGATGTTTGACTTAACAGTTTACGTTGTGGAAGCTGAGATCTGTCATTGCATCTGGCAGAGCCAGCTATATCAGGATAACATAAGAGGGAGGAATACTCTTCCAGATCCTGAGAACTGGATGTTACGATGGCTGCTCACATGAAATACACATAAAGCGTAATTCAAATGTGATTTCCAAGAACCCCTTCCAGAAAGCCCCTGGTTTACAGGATCTTCTATGACCTTACGCTGTAGTAGAAAAAATGATATAAGTAAGTGAGAAACTCATTTACCGGTAGTTAAGACAATAGATATGTTCAGGTGAAACTCTCAAATGATGCACAGTCAGTTTTATATGGCCAGTAAGTCAACTTACTATAATTGATCACAAAACCAAAGAACACAATACAGTTTTACGGGAATGTGTGGTCTCTGCCGAGAGTCACCAAAATGTGCAATGGTTTGCTACTCTGCTCAATCCGTCTGCAACAGAAAAACTATAGACACTCTGAAAACTTTGTCTTTTTGTTAATTTTAATGGCTCCATTGCTGTTCAGTTTATCAGAGAGCCATAAATTGCGTTCCCTAATTGTAATATTCAGCTTAGATTCGGAACCCAGATCCTCATTCACGATTAGAAGCATTTTGATGAAAAAGACATCGGAGCTTTGTGACGCATCAAGCGTTCCTGTTAATAGGCAAAGAAGCACCTCTTGTCTCCTTCAGAGATCAGTAAAAACAAACTCTACAACATTTGCCGCTATAAACACCGGACCCACCTGCCTTATTTAACATCATCCTTTGATCCACCAGCAAATGAAATCCAAATTAACTAATTGCTTCTTGCGTTCTTTTCCAGAAAAACACATATTGACAAATGAGTTAAGAACAAAATGACCTAGCAATAAATAAATAGAAATGGAATATTTTTACCATTGGCTTATGGCTGGTTACAAACTCTTTTAATATTGCAATTATACAGAAAGCCAACAATGAAAAGTGTATTTCTCAACCTCTGACGATCGGCATCGGCAATGTTCCGTTTAACTATTTCACCTCTTGCAGGGTATTGTAACACGTTTCCATGCATTTCACAGAATATTTTTTTTTTTTACGATGTTTGTTAATTTTACCTATTGTAAAGGATTGTCGAATATTATCTAAGCACAAGATTAGAGCAATGAATATACCAAAAAAAAGAACTTTGAAACCACGCTAATTTATGTTAAAAGTATTTATTAGCGGTTCATTTTAAAGTTGATAATTGAGAAATTTAAAAATGAGTCTTGAGTCAAATAGTTTTTTTTCACTTAAATTTTCTGTGTTTCAATATATTGTAGTGTGAAAAAAGAAGCAGAAGTGTCCCAAGTGCCTGCATCCATAGAGAACCCCGATGTGTAAGTACTTGGCCTTATAAATAAAAACTCAGTGATGATCATTCATTTAAGAAAAAAAGATTTAGGAATTTTAAGTATTTTTTTGTAAATAAATCTACCAAAATGAAACATTATGTAAATCTGGTTTTGTGATGTTTGCACTTGTCACAAACATAATGTCTTATTATATATGTGCTATAGAAGGGACACATGTATCAAAATGAAACATACTTTTTAACTGGGTTTTAAGTTTCTAGGCCATTATTCCTAGCTAAACTAAAAAAAAACATTAACAGATTACATTTCATTACTTTAAGCTAGGTCGTTGGTCGATCAAAAGTAGCCAGACAGGTTTCAGTCGATAATAAAAATGAAAACATTCAGGTAAAAGGATGTGATTGAGCAGAGTTGCCAGTTTTATCAGTTTTAACCAGGTTTATTTAAAGTTCAGATATTCTTGGTTGTATGTAGCATAGTAATATACAGAAAGGAATTAGTTCATCATAGTTAAGAAATACAATCAGTAATTAATAAATTGGCCTTTTATGTGTGAACCGACCAGCGGTACAGCTCAAGCTTATCTATGCCCTCCGCTCGGCTCATTATCAACATAAGGAAAGTCCCTTATGACCAAAATACTGAGTATGAAGAGAAGTTTGAGCAGGATTAGCTATCAAGCTAGGCCTGAGTCACGCCAGAGGTGAGGTTGAAGTATCCTTAGGACTCGGGAGGATTTGCAGAATGAAAACAATTATATTCCTGGTATTGCGTATTTTTTTAGAGGAGGACAAACTCTCCAACACTCTGGTCCCTAAAACTTTCCCTATGACTATAACTGTTAGCCATCACTGATTCCTGGAGATATGCAAAGCTGTATTGACACCACTGCTTAATCAACATAAAATCTAGTTTACATTCACTTATTATTAACCATTGTTTTATTCCCCAGAATCCTGTGTTGTCCAAAAGTTCTGATGGATGAAGATGAGAAAGACAGAGCAAAGAGGTATGTGTTACATTTACATTATGTACTAGAGATCGCCACACCTGACACTCCAGCTACCACATCCAGCATGTACAAAGTAGATGGGGTCTGCACTGTACTGTAACTTGAATATCAAAACCTGAGTACCGTCAATGATTATTTGGTACTACAAGGTCTTCTGTTGCGTACAACTTTTGTAAACTGCGTTTATTTATTTGGATGTTGGCTAAAGTGAACCCACGGAGGGCAATAACAAAAAATTTATAATTTTAAGGATGGTATGAACTAATCTAGTCTAGAGTTTTGTAAAAATTTGAAGAAACAAAGCAAAAAAAAAACCAATAAAAATGTGTTCCATCAACGAGTAAGCTGATTCATGTCATGAAGTTACTTTTCAGGCAAGACACATGGTCCCTTTAACTTTACCCGGTGTCCCCATTGGAAATGCATGGATGATTCTGCACAACTCCCATATGTTTTTGGCCCTTACCCTGTTCCCCTCACATTCTTTGCTGAGTGTATTTTTGAGTGTCCAGCTTGCCAAAGCAGTGATTTGAATTAGTGGCTGACAGAAGAATGGTTTCATCATAGTCTTAGAACTAGTTATGAACCGACATGAATGGTTGTGTCTGGGCCTAATACCACCAAGTTGTAGTCTTAGCACCTCATGCGTATTGAACAGAACATCACTCTGTCCAACTACTTCGATATTGAAACTGTTTAATTCTTCCTTTAAAGCAACTTGAGTTCTTGGCTTAATTATGCAAGCACCAGGAAAAAAACCACACTGTGCATCAATAATGTTTTGCATAATTCAGGGAAGTAATCCAAAAGCTATCTCTTTTAGTATAAAGCACCTACAGCAAACGTGTTTATTCCAGAATAATACTACAGAAAGCCTCTTCATATGTTCCATCTGTTAATTGAATACCCCAGCTAAGAGGTGACACGGCGAGAGTTGTCACATAATACAAGGAAACACCTGGATAAGCCACCCAGGCCCTGCAACAATGTTGAGATTATTTTAAAGGACTCTCATGAACATACTCTTGTATCACTGTAACTGAAAAATGTGTAATTTATATCCATACGAGGTGAAATGGAGAATATAGAATGTTATTCTACTCAGTATACTAATACATTTATGATGTAACATTTAACCCTTTCGCAATGCATTGTCATTAATGGGTTTAAGGACAAGTTGTTCCCCTTAAGGGGTTAAAGCAATGGTAATTTTCCTAGGTAACAGCGGTTACACTTGTCAGCTGTCTTAACCATTCATAGTAATCAACACCGGTCACATAACTATTAGCAATTCCTTGCTTCAACTGAGGTGAAGCAGTCCTAGAGACTGAGAAACGCACACACCGGTGATTATGTAGGTTTGTTCTTGGCATGTTGGCAACTCTTAGGCCGTGTGACTAACATGACCTAAGAGTCCAACATAGCAAACATAGACTGCCAGTGCCCTGTAGAATTTAGTCAATGCGATGAACACACACTAAAGCATACCAATGTCTTCTTTGTCAAGTAACATTTAGATTAAATACATCATGGAGGGTATGAATACAGTGTATGTGCCCCTCAGCATGTCTATATATAGTGTATCTGTCTCTCCTTCAAGAACTTTCTGTACAGAAAGGTAAAAAGTAAATGTAAGACGTGTAAAAGCAGACCTTACTGCCCAGATGTAGAACATCTACTTCCTCAATAGCCGTTCAGGGCACAGAACACAATATGCACTCTAATTAACAGTCTGGCTTGTAAAAAGATAACTCCAAACACGTCAGATTAAAAGCCTACAGCATCAGTCAATGGTTCATTCATTTTTATTGATGTTCTAAAGTGAAGATGGCTTTAAAATAAAATATCATGCGTGTTCTGGACAGCTGGTAGATTAAGGTGACCGCGTGTAACTGCGGAGACGGTTATTAAAACTGGATTCAAGCCCGTATCGGCTTGGCCCGCTATGTAAATGTGGGCAGTGTGAAAATAAACTATTTAAAAAGTTAAAATTTTATGAAACTTGACTGAAATATTTACTGCAATTTAGGCTGTTTAAGTTTATTTCTGTCACCAAAAACAAATGTGTTTGCAGCACTACAGAGGTTCTGAATATATATATAGCTGATGCACCAGCCTAATGATCATCCCCATGTTTTTTTCAGGGCGTCACGGAACAAATCAGAGAAGAAGAGGAGAGACCAGTTTAATGTCCTCATTAAGGAGCTCTGCACAATGTTACAGGGTCATGGACACCCTCTTAAGATGGACAAGTCCACAATACTGCAGAGGACAATCGATTTCTTGCAGAAACAGAAAGGTATCTTGTACAGCAATTACTGGCTCCTCACTAGCAGCAGGCTGAAGAAAGAAAATATTGAAGTTTTTTTCTGCTTTCGTAATCTGGACTGAAATAAATGTGTGAGTGTTTGTTTTACAGAAATCACGGCACAGACTGAGGCCTGTGAAATTAGGCAAGACTGGAAACCGTCGTTCCTTAGCAATGAGGAATTCACCCAGCTGATGTTAGAGGTAAGAAGCCTGCTGATGTAGTAAGTGACGGAGCCTTCTTAGACTTGAGGAAAGGTGGCACTTTCCACTCCTAAAAAAAGTCTTCTATCCTCTGCTTGCTCCTCTGGTGACACGGAACAGAGATGTCTACCCCTGTGGCATAGCTCTCCATGACTAGCTGTCTCTAGAGGCTGCACCTCTGAGCTGAGGCCAAAATAAGCCCGAAACTGTGATGATTGTATCCACCAATGTAGTAGAATACATGTACATCCTTATCACCTGATTCCTTTCAGTGAACTGATTACAGTTGGGTCAGAATGCTTACCAAGTCCAAGTGGACGTCAGTAGATTAAGACCCGTTGGGTAGGTATGTGCAAATCTTGGAACTCACTAGGGTTTACCTGTGGTTTCCTGGTGAAACCGTGATTCCTCTTTGCACCTCTAGGGAAACCTGTAGGCTGTGCCCACTCGCCACCCTCTCCTGTTTACTCTCAGCCAACCTCAATCCCCATTTAAGTCTAACTGGGACTAGCCGTCCGCCATACATTTGGGCTCGCCCTGCCTTACTCTCACGTAAATTTCCAGGTAAGAGTATTTGCCAATCTGCCTTGGAGTATGAAACCTCTACTGTTACTTACAGCAGGGCTTTACAGTGAGAGGAACATTTTGCCAGTTTAGTATCAAACTGCACAGTTAGCAATGCACTTGAAATGCTATATTGAAGTAAAAGCTATTTTGGAGCATATAAGATTATAACGATAGTGTAATCTCTTTAACTTCTTTTTAATGCATATGCCCTCTGCAAAGCAGCATTTAACCCTTTCAATCCACATATTACCAGTATATACTGCCCTACATCTTAAAGCTGTAATAGGCTCTGGAAGGAACTGCCTGTTGGATTCGTTGAGCCTCTAGAGACGTCTTACAGAAGAAAATTTTCCTTTCTATTTTAACATCTGTTCCTGTTAAAAACATAGAAAGTGTAAAATTAATAAGCTTCTTATTTTGATATTAAAGTGTTTTATATTTTCCTTCTGTTATTCTAAAATATATTGTTATACGCTGCATATAAATTACATGCTGAAGAAGTTACTAGCAGTTCCTCATTATTAAACCATTCCAAGAAAAGCAAATCCTTTGCTCTGTATAATCCATTCTTCTTGTCTCTTTTTTCCACTTGGGCAAGTGGAGGCACAATTTGACCACAATTAGTTTTTTTGTAGAAAAGGGAGTGTATAGAATTGGCACATGTAATGCCGTAATTATCCATGTAGTAGGCTGTTTGAAGAAGCTATGATGCTTAAGCCTGCTAGGTAAAGTGAACTTGGTATACCATCAAAGGACAAAGAGTAGGAGTACCATGGGCTTGGTTGAAAACATGTCTATCCTGTCCAAAGGCCCTTAGGTTGTGAGCTGACCAGTATCAAGGACAAGATTTTGTACTTAGATCATGCATCTGAATTTCGTTCCATAACCTATTTACAGAGAAATCCTGGCACTTTTTTTTGCTGGGGGTAACACATAACCTATCTACACCACAACAGCCCATCATAATTTCCGCCCTAGTGTCTACTAGCCATATGAGGTTTGACCAATAATTTAAAAAATACATAAACATCGGGATCATTCATAGAATAGCCAGTCATTTTAGCAGTTTAGTTTAGACTACTTCCATAGAGTAGAACAAGTTTAGATGGGTGCATATCAAGATCTGTTAACATTCTAATTATCCACTTCAAATGTAACAGTAATAGTTAAATGATCCTATGGATGGTTTATTCTACTTAATAAAACCATAACAGCAACCCTATCTAATAGCTGGTATGAGGGGTGGAAATAGGGTAAAACATTATAAAGCTACAGAAAAGCATGAATCACTGCAGAAGATGAAGTGGTGGAGGGGAACCATACTTGTGACTAAGATTCATTGAGTTGGGTTTTAAGGTGCGAACCAGGATTGTCTTGAAGTTGAGATGACATGTTATCCATTACAATATGATCTCGAATAAATATGAAACTCCAATTTATTATTGGAAATGTTCTACAGGAAGGGTCTTAATAGCCGATAAGTTTCTAGCTGTGTACTATATATCAGATGTCCCCTACTTTGCCTGGAGAATATATTAACTCTTAATAAGCTGCTGTAGTGTTGCTAATAATGGCACACCTAAGAAACAACAGAACTACTGATTTGCTTCTTCAATAGATTAAGGACCTCCATAATTAAAACCGTCATAATCCTATTTACCTTCAAGTACAGAATTAGACAGAGCGGTTTTATGTTGGCTAAGAATGCTGGGTTACAGAAAGGTCTGCTGGAATAATGTCAAAATTGGGTAGTTATCCTCGGGAAACATATGTATGGGTAAAGCTATAAGACTACTGCTGTTAACCATTAGTGGGTAGTAAGAGGTAATGAATGTGATTACTCTGATGAAGGTGGATCTAATGCTGTACAAGTATTTTTGCTTATGTAAAATTCTGCAGGACTTGCAATATATTGTAATACTCAGATGCATGTATTTGTTAGTACCACTTATTTATTATTAATTATTTGTGAATATTTAATAACATTATGTGACATTATTTTCCTAAAAAGAGCAACATTCACTAAATATAAACATACATTTAAAGGGGCAATAATGATAACCGGTTTACTATTGCAGAATGCCAAGGGGGCACCCCGTATCACATGTATTCAATTGAGTATAATGGCTGGACTGTTCTTAAATGCATACAATATCTGAGTTATATCTTTATGTTAACTTTATTTGCATGGAGGGATTTATCATAATCCCCACTATGCATTCGCTTTCTTTCCCTACCCCCACCTTATAAGAGATGCACTCCTAGCTGAAGTTGGATGGCATGGGATACTGATTGCCAACTAGCCCCAGAACTGGCTACCGGGAGACCCGATCATCCCATACAGATAATACTTCCATTATTTATTTATTTTATTTATAATACATTTACTAATGTATTGTACAATATATATATAAATATATATATATGTTTAGCGATACTGTTTGGGGTAGTAAACTGTCCCTATGAAAAAATGTTCTTGATTGCCTTTTTAAGGTAAGGTCACCTTGTGAATTCTGAGTATTATAATGTTATTTTTTCAGGTCTCCTGACACATTCGTAGCAGAACGATAATGAGAGGATAATAAATGCCTGACAAAAGTGATTTAGAATCTGGTGTGGAACTGCCAGATATAATGACAAGGAGCTCAGATTAAATCATGTAATGATCTACAGAATATATAGCCGACACTTATAGTATAGTGTAGGCATCACAATAATGATTAAAAATGATATAGAATTTGACAGAATATCACTAATCTTTTGATATGTACATTGTAGCACTGACTTCTGCTGTGTATTTTTTTTCAGATGTTCTAAGCTAATTATTATTTCTAAAAATAAATCCAGCTAAAAATAAATGGGATTACCATCTGTATTTGCTATAAATAAACCATGCCTGGCGCTGTCCTTAAAAAAAATCTATTTTCTATTGTCTTTCTGCGTCTTTTCATCAGGCGCTGGATGGATTCCTCATCGCACTGACCACAGACGGGATGATCATTTATGTATCTGATAGTGTTTCATCTCTTCTTGGTCATTTACCGGTAAGTTTGGTCTGCTATTCATATTTTGTTTTAGTTTGGTGCATATGAAATAGAAATCTCAAGACCAGTGATGTCCAACGCAATTAGACACCAGATCCAATCAAAAATGAGGTGGCCAATGTAAGGAGAAAACTTACGGTGCAAAGGATGGAAGTTGGCCAATTTGTTGACTATATTTGTGTTTTGGTCTTACAAAGAAACTATTTTTTCGGGTTGTAAAATACGTCGACGAATATTTCTGCCACTAAAAAAGCGTTGATCTTTTCCTTGAAAAGAATGTGCTTGAGTTCTTTGTAGGTCACTGTCCCAAAGGCTACAAATATTTGCAGCACCATTGTCTATCTATCTGTCGGTGTATTTTAGTACATATTTATAAATCTTTTACTATTATTCAATCACATTCATGAACATGACAAAGCATTCTTTTGTACTAGTCAGATCTGGTGGACCAAAATATATTAAACTTTCTGCCAGAGCGAGAGCACGGAGAAGTTTACAAACTACTGGCACCACACATACTTATGACGGAACCCATCACTCCAGAGTTTTTCAACAGTAAGTTTACTACTTATTATTATTATTTTATTACTGGTTGTATGTGATGGAAGCGTATAATATATTAGTAGGTCCAAACAGCATTTTTTGGAAAAAGCGACCATATCAAGAGTTTTTCAGGTGGACTCTGGTCAAGGTAAAAATCTAGCATCTCAGTATGGAGAGAGGGCAGATGATGGTCTCCAAGCTGAAAGTTTAATTGGATGACTGGGGTTTATTATAAAACATAGCAACTGAGGAAATTGGACAACATAGCAAGGGAAAGCACGCAGCCTGTTAAGGTGTGTGAGGCTGTATTTAAGGTAGAGAGTGCATTAGATGTATGGAGAACGGCAAGGGAATAGGCAGTGGTGGGATGTGGGGCTCTTCAAATTAGGAGATGGTCAAAAAGATCAGATGTGGATAATTAGTGTTTTCTAATGGACATCCATAGTAACTTACTTTTAATATCTAAATTAGGTTTATTCATAGGAAAATCAGTGAAAATATGCTGGTCAGATTAAGGCGTAAAGGCCATGGTTACCATTAAGCCACATTAAGCTATTTGTCTTCCATAGACTCCATAAAAAGAACATGATCTAAAGTCATAAAAGCTATTTTTATTGCTTGATAAGGACCAGCAATGAATGGCACATGTATAACCAGCACTAAATAACACCTACCGCTTTTCTTTTCTTTTTTAAGATGAAAAACAAGTAGAGTTCTGCTGTCACCTGGCAAGAGGAAGCCTCGATCCTAATGAGCCCCCAACATATGAATATGTCAAATTTGTTGTAGATTTTAAGTTTTTTACACATGGTGAGTATTGATGCTGGGTAATAAATGAAAGGGAATTATAGTATGCCGATCTATGTGTCTATCTACCTCTAGATATATTGGTATAATATATGTGTAGCTATAGAAATACAGAAGATTTAGCATATGAGTATGACACAGCTTTTTCCCATTAAAAGCCTTTGGGCATAAATTAATTTTCTTTCCTTTTTTAAGTTTTTATTTATTTTCGTACAAGCAAAAAATGAGCACTAAAGGGGATCGTTTGACTTTATTCCACAGTAGGAATAGTGAAATTCTGCGGTATGTTCACCTTTGGGCTCATCCCAGCCCCATGCCTGAGTACCTGGGTGAATGCTATTCACAATGTATCTAGTGGAACTGTAGCCCAAGAAGCGTGGATTATTTTGCAGTAAATGTTCAATCTGTTAACGAATGCATTACCTAAAGAAGAAAGAAGTGTATCGTAATGGTAATGATATGCACAATCAACTTTGTTGTGAAGTTAATAACAAGCTCCCATAATGAGTATCCATATTTAATCAGCTAATTATCAGATGAGCATCAGCCATATGACTAATGTTATTATTCCTAGTACCAGCGTGACTAATGCCAGTATATTTTCTTTAGTAACATTTAGCATTTCTACTTTTATGACAGGAAATACCCACTTATGATTTGACTTAAGCTGTGTATGTTTTTATATTACACATTGCTGAGAGCGTGTTGTATCCAGTACTGACAGGGCGCTCTAATACCATGTTGGCATAAGAATAACCCTGACATTTGCTGAGGTTTTATTGAGTTCCACTAACTTTTTGGCTTCAGTTGTGATTTTGAGTTGCGTTCCTCATGTTTGCTTGGGCAATGGTGACTCTGAGGGCCACTCGATTTCTAGTGTCAACGAGTCACTGTCAGGGGCACGTGATTTGACCACAAGCTGTACTTTAAGAAGCTTAAGTTGGGTGTCTCTACTCTGTAAAATTAATCTGATAGAACCTACACACACTTTTCTTGACAAATCGGAGCCGTACAAAAACCCTCTTGTTTTACACAGTGGTATCCCGCTGTGATCTCATGTGGTCCAAATCTGAGATTTTAGACCACATTTTCCATTTAACATAATCACTTACAGAAAACGTGTATTAAGTGGCTACATTAAAGCCATTGCTAGCTTGCAAGAACCATTTCTCTAAGTGTTTCTTGTGAATGCGAACACCTAACCATATATGTTGACATGTAATCAGTTGAGTAAAATTGTACATTATTTAGCATAGTTTTACTTAACGGTTTCCTGAAAGGTCCATAGGATATGTCCAAACGTATCTTACATCCATTCTTAAACATTTTTAATTGGAGATTACATTATTATCATTATTACTACTTTTTGCACCAGTAGATTCCATTGCATTATTACAATAAGAGAGAATCTGCAGCACTATTACAATGAGAATACAAAATGACCAATACCTTGAAAACATAAGGCATAGTTGTACAAAAGAAGAATAGGGTCTTCTCGTGTTAGCTTACAATCTATTATGAGGTAGAGAGGGAATGAGATAGGAAGTGAATGGCTACATGATTGACATAGGAGAGGAATGACAATTTGACTACAGAATGCAGGTTTTGTGTTTTTCTGAATAGGTGGGGTTTTTTTTATTAAGCACTTTAGTTTTTTGGTTTTTTTTTAGTTATTTTTATTTTAGTATAAACATATAAATACATAAATATGTTTACAAACACATAAATATATAAATAAGACGTGGCACATAATACATAAAAATAATCAACACCTTATATTTATAATGTTCCTTGTTTCCTCACTAATTTCGATGTAGATTTAACCCCTGTTTGGTTTCCAAGATCTAACGAGATCGGGCGCATTCAGGGTGATATTATATAGTGCTTTATTTAGTTAATAATAATAATGTGTGAATAATATACACGCAACACTTAAATTGACTTTTGTAAGGTCACAAACCTCAGGAGGAGGCTAACTTGTCTTACTGTGTTTTCTCCGTGATTGACGAGTCTGATAAGATCATTTCTGTACAATCTGCGTTCACCTGAACTTCTAACAGAAGGTCACTTGTATTATGATCCGTACGAGATATATAGTGGTAATATTTGCTGATGTGGGTGTCTGTCACATTGTATTACAGTGCCTACATCTTCGTATAATGGCTTTGAGTCAGCTGTTGCAAGGGCATTCCGGTCTGCCAACGAGGAACAGATATGTCTTGTAGCCACTGTTAGGCTTGTTACACCGCAGTTTCTGAAGGTGAGTGCAGTCGCGATATAGAATGAAAAGAGGTTTTACTCAGAATCCCTGTGTATTCATTCTGCCATTTTGAGTGCACAATAACCAAATCATAGAGTAGGAGACCAGCAAAGGTTTCTAATCTCAGTACAGAAAAGAAGGATAACTTATTGCTTTCAGTTGTTGTGAATATCAGAATATATGAATAACAGGAGCATACTAGGAAAGTACTCTTAGAGTATACAAGGACATCGAAGCACAGAAACAGAGCCTGATGACATAAGAACCATTCAGCCCATCTAGTTTTAGATTGTGGGACTCTTTTTCTAACATTTATTCTCCTTAAATAAACTCCTCTCCTGTCCTTTGTTAAATCTCTTTAAGTATTTAAACATTTCTATCACAAACCCTGTATTCTTTTTGTTGCAGGAATTGTGCAACATAGAGGAACCGTGTGAAGAATTCACATCAAGACACAGTTTAGAATGGAAGTTTCTGTTTTTGGACCACAGGTAAAACTTCCCATCCCATTTTGATTGCTTTGATAATTATGACGCTGGCACAAGCCGTTATAAGAGCTTATATTTGATGATGTATGAAGGATCTCGGAGTAAACCCCTCTGTCAGTCACCTCCATAAGAGTATTTGGCAGCTGTATTGCTTACATACACAACCAAGGGCTAATTTTTTCTGGTACCCTGGGCAAACTGTGTATCCAGCACCCCTGTCTTGCATGCACTTGCTTGCGGACATGGAGAAGAACCTCATAATAACGCCTACTAGTCCATCCCCGGGTTTGCCTATATGGTAGGACCAGCCTGCTTGGAGAGTTCTTGTGCTGGCTCCTCAAAAATCCCAAAGTTCCTACATATCCTTTAATGAGCCACCACATTTTAGAAATAAATTTGACTTTGAGAATTAGCCCTACCTTACTTTTTCACTTCCTATTTCTAGAACAATTATTGAGTAAGTGGAAAATGAAAATGTATTTTTTGAATATTTTATTCAATTATTGTTTATCGTCCTTCAGCAATATCAAGCTGAGCATTGTCTACCAATCTGTTAGACTTTATGCTTTATGTGCAGGGGTTCATTGAGGCAGAGGGCAAAATACTTCCAAATGATACGTTTGTAAATGCATAAAATTCGCTCTTGCTTCATTTGTTTTGGCACAGTAATCTTTATCAGACATGGCTCAGCATAAACACAAAAGGAAGAGAAATGTGTCAGGATGGCCGCACCTTTTAAGTACATATACACACCCAGGGCAAGGACATTTGTGTTATAAAAATGTGCTTTGGGAGATGGTGGAAAAGGTGTGAATCTCCAATTAAAAAATGTCCTAGTTTACAAATGCAAAATGGTTAATGCTGTTATGATGAGGTGGAGCATGCCTAAAGCTGACACCTTTTCCCTGGTAAATATACATTATATATACAGAGCCACAGCAGCTGGCAATATTTATATATTTAATATACATTTTAATGTATTTTCTTTTAATACATATCTCACAATATTCAGTGCACTATGCAAAACCACGGCCTTGTGAAGACCAGACAATGTTGTGTGTTACTCAGTTACTCATACATACATGTAAAAGTTCACAAAAATGGCAGGTCCTGACACGCTATCAGAATTCAAACAAGAGGTTCTAGGTTCTTTCAGCCTGTGGTCCTCTATATTATTAATGTAGCTCTTCCAACCCCTTACTACTTTACATTAGCTTCATCTACATTTTGTTATTGTTACACCAGCTTTTTAAGCCCATTCAACTTTTGGTTCTAACCCTATAATTCAAGTCAGAAACTCATCGGCCCCGTCACCACCAACAGATAAATCATTGTATGCAGTCTTCTGCTAGATCCACGCAGCTGCACACTAGACTTACTACCACTTATCAGCACCAACCCACCAGGCATTTTCCCATTGTGTCCTGCTCGGCCCTAGGGCTCGTTGTGAGTAGGGTGACCACATCGGCCATGTTTTCCAGGACACGTATATTTTTTTCCATATTGCTGACCAGCCCACTAGACTTACTACCATAAAGTGCTGCCCTGCAGTATGGGGGATGTATACCTGACTTGCTGGCTCCCTCCCATGAATCTATACATCGCACAGACTGCAGGGGAGCACTTTATCTTGACTGGTCAGGAATATCGAAAAATTATACGTTATGAGTAATATACACTTTTTAAGGCAACTTCAAAAATAGATTGAAAAAGTGGAATTTTAGGAACTGAGATGTGTTTTTTCTGAAGGTTACTTTGGTTAGAGATACAGGAGGTACAGATATCATCTCTTCCAGGCATAGAATGTGCCAGTTGAAAGCTTCTTAGCGGTAGCTAGACTGAGACCGGTTGCTCGCTAGCTTGTTGAAGTCCCTTTTGCTTTAGTAATACGCTGATAAACTAATAGCACATACTGGGACTCTATGAAATGTATTGTAAATAAATATAATAATACATTCAAGGAGAAGGAAAATGACAACTTCTTTTAGGTACTTTTATTATTACAACATTTGCAAAGCTTTGTGAAATATATTGTCATTTTATATACTGTTACATTAATGCTCTCATCAAAAATATTCTAAGTGCGTCTGTGCTTGTATAATAAATGATCAGGCAGATTCAGAGTTGACATTTCAAAGAGCATTGTCCAGTGTACATTAAATTATTTTACTATCAAACAAAAAAACACAACGTTCAGACTTGGGGGGGGGGGGTTCTATCTTGCAATTTCATATTTGGTTATAGGGTAAATGGAATAATTTACAAGCTACTAGAATTTTCATGTCTTCCAGGCCTGGGCTTTCTGTTGCGTTGTGTGGTGGGAAAGGGTGCGCGTTCTTTATTGATTTGCTGGGCTTTGGGATAGGTGTAGTCTTGTGCAGCTCTATTGGAGCTGGACCATCTGTTGTATCTTCTTCTTTAGCTCTTATAGTTGATTTTCTACCTCTGATTAACAGCTATTATTTAGCTATCCGGTAGCTCTGCATAATCTCCACCATCAGCACCCAGGAGGGCCTTATGGGGGGTTCATTGAGTTGAGTTGAAATATCTTGCCTATAACGTGTTAAAATGGAAAAAATCATTCATACCATCCACTCTAGGCACATGGCGATCTCATTGAGTTACATTTTGACCCAGAAAATAGACAAACGCCCATGAATGAATACACCTTTATGATTTAAGGTACCAACATCTTGTCTATTATTTTTTTCTTAATGCAGTAAATCTGAGACTAGTGCGGAGTGTGCACTGCTAAACAAAAATGCACCGCATTACACGCCATAATGGAACTGACTCAGCCGTGCCACAAAATTATGCAAGCACTTTTAATACATTTAATATGAATACCTCTTTGTACGCTAATGATGCTTCATCCATTTCATATGCACTTTGTCTACTAAACATAAAAATGCAAAGCATGGTGACAAAAGCCTTTAGAAATAAAATAGGTCAAGCCATTCAGTTCTAGTACATTTTGCTATTGGTGTGAGTGCAGCTTTAAGAGTTCCAGCGGCATACACAGGCGTCAGCGCCAACAGCGATAAAAGCGACTGCAGGCGTTCTGGAATACACTGCGAAATATCCCCGTGAAACCGTGATGTAGAACTCAGAAAGGAAGTTTATGGAATAAAAATGTTTTGGTAACATACATGCAAAGGGAGGGGCTCTTTAATAATATAGTATTAGCGGAAGGTGCCTCTAATAAAAACACAATAGGAATTATTTCGCCACATAGTATGGCAAATTTTCTGTTTATAACATAATTATTGTGTTTTGTGATTATATTTACATACAGTTCCTTTAACCTTTTCACTGTCAGAAGAATATGCCATACCAGTTACAATATATATATAAACACATTTCTGTTTCCCTGGGTAACTTTAGGGCAACCATGAAAGAAAATGTTAAATAATATTTAATGATATATTTGAAGATATTTGTTGCACATCTTCTCCATACTAATGTAGCATGGTCACATAACATAGGCGACATAAAATGGATATTTTCCCCCGGAGGCCGTCCTAAGCCTGACCCAGTTGCCCACTCACATCTTACAACTGACCACCAGGACACCACTTTGTCTTAAGTGAGCACAGCGACTTTGAACGGAGGCTTTGAAGGCCTGTGTCAGCGTAAATAGGCCAGTTGGGGAGATCTGAGATCCCCTTGTAACCGGTCCATAGGGGAGCAAGACACCAGGGGGCCTGATTGCTATAGAGGCTGATCTCCCCCTTGGTTTTGCTGCAGAGACTGCTGCCCCCCGGACCTGCTAGGTCCAAGCCTACATACATTGGAATCTGGTGGCTGTGCAGCATACTACAGCCAGTATACATTGCTGGCCGAATTGGGAGATCCTCTGATCATGACTGTCCCATCGATAAGTATCATTACGTCCATGTTCTGAAAAAAGTTAAAATGTCACACCGTACTTAAAACAGCATTTGTCTCTCCACAAATATCCGGCAAACCAATGCAGAATCTTTAAAATGGAATGGAATAGATGAAAGAATAAGAGCAGAATCAGGTGCTCATATATTTAATTCAGTGTACCAGCGGTAAGCTATGTCTTCCTGGATGCTGAAACTAAACATTAAGCAAGATCTGTTCTTGGGACTGTCCAGGATAAAAACAGGAGAGTGGCCAAGTGTGTATTGGTGTGTGATGTGTTAATTTTAGGAACATAACATCATTGAGAGAGTTAATCCATGTTTCAGCTGTGTTATATATTAAATATAAAGGAGTTCAATGTTGCTGCTATTTAAAGTCATAAAACCAATGGAAGAAATAATGCTGCAGTGAATAAAGAAGAGCTGATTAACGATATGCTGCACAACCACCATCTATTCCAATTTATCAAGTAGACTCTGCGGTTAGTGTATGCAGCATATTAGAGGAAGCAGTTTAAGGTGAATTTAGTTACTTGCACGTCGTGAAAACATGGCATGTTTCATATTTTTGCATTATTTTAACGATGTCGTTTTAGGCACCAGTTCAACTCCTGTTAGAACTCAGGATTTTACTCAATCAGAACTCAATGTTTTAATGAGCTTTGCCAGAATCTGTGGTTGTGCGGGATATTAGTGAGTTTGTCCTTTAAAGAAGGTGATTCATTCTGTCGGATTATTCCCAGAAATGATAAGATATACCTTGGAGATCACAACTGATCCCCAAGCCACAAAGCAGGCTTTAATCCCCCATCCCTTCTTTCCACCCGAGTCCTACCCCTTTGCCGTTAACATATGTTCTTCTTCCAGGGCTCCACCAATAATTGGTTACCTACCCTTCGAAGTGCTTGGGACGTCAGGCTATGATTATTATCATGCAGATGACCTGGAGCTCCTAGCGAGGTGCCATGTACACTGTAAGTTATTTTCCCATTACTCACTGAGGAATAGATGTCTTTTAAAAATGCATTATTTTCATAAACAAGAGGTGTGCAATGTTCTGTGATAATGTTCCAGGTCTCTGTCAGGCTGAGATTTCATATGCAGAGATGGTGTTAAGATATATCCAGTCTTAGAGTATACCTATATAGTGACAGACAGCACCGTAGGTTGACTATAAAACCATCCCTGATTTGAAACCTTGAAAAGTCTGATTACCGGTTAAGAGGGACTTATGTGGATTAGAAATCTCAACACATCCACTAAAAAATTCACACTAACTCAACAGAGCGGATGCCACTTTTGCCAAAATCCCACATTTTGCACTCACTATATTAATATATCTATGTAATTGTGTTTAGAGATCATATAAGCCATCTGCATGATAATTATATGAATTTCACAACGTTTAAGTCCCCCCCCTCTTTGTGAAGTTACTATTCCTCTTTGGTTGCAGCCATTGTAAGGGTTAGTGTGTGCAATTAGAGGAAATGGTAAGCTGGCAAGCATGGCCCCCTATCTTTAATGTATCGCTTTGTCTTAATCTGTCATTTTATATAGCTAGACAGATCTAAACCTCTCGTATTATTTAGCTTAATTCTTTTAGGCAAGAACATTATTGAATAAAAGCTCCCAGTCTGTCTCTATTTATTAGGGACTGCTTAATTTAATTGTTTTATAGCTGTTAGTCTAGTGATAGCCTCCGAGTAAACCAGGCTCCCTTTGATCGATAGGCAGGCATTCACTTAATTCACTATGTCTAACATCTATTACTTTTGTTTTGTTTGTTTGAAACCAGTGATGCAGTATGGAAAGGGAAAGTCTTGTTACTACAGATTTCTCACCAAAGGCCAGCAGTGGATCTGGCTCCAGACACATTACTACATAACATACCATCAATGGAATTCAAAGCCGGAGTTTATTGTCTGCACTCATACAGTCGTCAGGTATCGTTTTCAATAAACATACTTCTACTACTACTACTTATGAGGATTTTAAGATCGCAGGGGTCATCCCCTTTCAGGTCATCTTTCAAGTTCAGTTTATTACAGCAAAAGCACAAAATTAAGAGTCTTAGATATGATCAGAACAGAGTAGAACCAACCACCTCCAGACTCTGTGACCTTGAGAATCTGCCCCTTCACCCACAGATTGGGGCAAAAAGGTGCATGTTTCTGACATGGTGATCTATTGCCTTTATTCACTATCGTGCACACCCAGACACAGCATAGTTATAGTTTGGCTATACAGCTATGTTCCCTCCACAGCTATTATTAAACATAAGAGTAACTTGGTCTTCTTAACTTTGTGTTCTGGATCGCTATGTGAGTCGCAGCTTGAGAAGGCTAGAAGTGAAGCTTTTATATAAAAGGCATAACTTGTCAACAAGTTAAACCAATTAGCGACGGCTAAAAGGATTAATTTGCTTCTGCATTAATTAAAGGCTGCAGTATTTACGGGACTGAAATAAATCTTTTTAAGTACTAAAACTCAATTATGTGTGATAAATAAAAATATCAATTTATAAAATTGTATATAAAATGAAGTGTTATTTGATGTTTATTATGCGTTACCATATATATGTTTAAGAATTTGTGTAAGTGAGCTTGTTTTAAATACAGTAAATAGCGCCCTCTAGCAGCAGAAGAGGAATTTGTTCTTTTTTCCTTGATTGGATTATATTTTGTATTTTTGATTAGAGATATTAACTGCTCTTTCTCATGTTCTTTCTCATATTTTACGTGCGAAAGTGATGAAAGCCATCCATCACGCACATGAAAAGTGAAACTATTAACATTCACGTTCCCCGTGTGATATTTATTTCATCATCAGCTACTTCTGCACCTGGTTTATGGTCACCACTTCCAGCATATGTACTGTACTTTCCCTTTGCATATAGAACCCTGTATATTACATTTTTTTTATAAATATATAATCATTTCTACAGCTATGCTGAGGTTCGAGCTGAAAGAAGAAGAGATCTGGGACTGGAAGAATCAACGTTAGAATTAGCCGATTCGGCGATAAAGGTACAAAGTTATATATTAATGTTATAAGTCTGATCTACCATAGCATACGGTTTCCCTGCAATCACAGCCAACCAAGGTTATTTTTAAATGTTTCTCATTGGGGTCTATTCACTAAAGGCAAGAGTTTTGTTGCAGCTCCTTGACTATACATTATGAAGGTCTATCCGTGATGAGATTCTGCTGCAGGAAGAGCTTGACTGGCCCTGTATAATGTGTAGTTAAATCATTAAGCATTCTTTAACGTTCTTCTTGCTAGACATGGCCCTTTATAGTGAACAGTGAAGTGATAGTAAAACAACAAATCCCTGTATGTATCTTTCTCGTTAGTGAATAAACCCCTTTATGACACATTTTTATCTTAGCGAATTAACGCCCCTATCCCTGACGTCTACAATGATGCCCTCATGTTTATTAATACATTTGTGGGTGTCCAGCAGGTTGAGGACCCACCAGGGTTTTTTTATTTTGGAAAATATCTTTTGGGTCTGTTCACTTAGTATTTGAGGGATAACTTAACAGACTCAACTGACGCTGTTACTTTAAGGGGCAGTTTAATGTCTCAGGGAGCTTTTCCAAAGAATAATGGATATTAAAGTACTTTCTGAATATTTTAAAATGCATTGCTGAAAAAGCAAAAAAATGAATTTGCTTACTTTAGGTAGAAGCTGCAGCCCCCAGTCTCCCCTGTGGTTTAATGAGATTCGATGTAGATTGGCCACTGGAAGCAGCCAATCAGTGGCGGGAACCAGCTCGTATTAAAATCAGCAGGAGCGCTTACTGCGAGTGCATACAAATGATTTATTGCAGATGCAATTTAAGCTTTAGTGAATTTACAAGCTGGACCATAGTTTAGAGACGAGGGCACTTATGAGGGCTCATGGTCACGGGCTCATAGTCTTTGTAGACCATGCTACAGCAACGGTAATATTTATCAATGGTGTATACAGTGATTCCTCTGTGGTGAGTAGTCTAGTACTGATCCTGCTAAGGACTCATTACATGACTAGAGCACCCTTGCGCATTTTGACAAGGAGCCCCTGTTTTTCCTTCTCTTCCAGAGTCAGAATGCTTACTTAGACATCAGACAGTGCACAGCTAACCAAGAAACGAGCCGGGACAGAGTGTCTGTTTCATCCCATAGTTCACGAAGATCTTCTCACACAGCTCTCTCCGACTCTGCCTGTATGTATTAAGTTATTTATTCATTTGCAAGAAACGGTAAACATGCAAAACATGCTTGGCTTCTATTATAGATCTTGGGTTTGGTTATCAAATAAATATACTGTATATATAATGGTGATAAATTAACTATTGAGACTTTAGTAAATGCCAATGAAAACCTGCAGTTGCACGAGCATTACCAGCTGGGAATGTACAGTTTTTGTCTTTAGTTTACAAGAGCTGGGGTGATACAGATTACCCTCGACTACCCCTGTCTACAATTCCTCTGGGGTTCAACCAGTAATGGCTGACCCAGTGATCTCCCAAGACATGAGTATTATTATTATTATCTAGTTATTGAGTGGGTCAGCCACTAAATTTCACTACGGCCAGGAAAGAACTGAATATTGGAGTGATACATTCTGGGGGTTATGTGCAGCAACCCATGTGTCTTCTGATTGCTCCGCTTTTACTACTTTGTAGCAGAATTGCTGTTTATATATAACTCCCGTTGTCTATTGCCACTCTTTAAATTTCGGGTTATTTGTTCTTTCGTTCTAGCCACCTCATCAATGAGGCATACAGAGGCCAGCACCCCCTCCAGACATTCATTGCAACTGAGCCAACAAGATAAACCTCAGATGAGAATGACACCGAGTGCAAATCAGGTATCCAGCCAAAAGATCAGTTTCAAATGATTTTCCCATTTTAACAAAGCATTGATAACGTGAAAACAAAAGATTAAACGGGCAGTCATTTAAACTGGTTTCTTATGGTGGAAATAGTATGTTTGGTAAAAATATAACATGTATGTATAAAAAACATGATTGAGACTCGCTTTCGGGCTGCTCTTCTTCTGACTCATCTTCTTCTCTATCCCTTTTTTTGCCACCCACTATCCCATATCTCCCTTTCTCCATAACTTTGTTCAACAATTGTGGATCTGTTTTCTTTATTGCTAAAATTGAAGCTTAAATTACACAAGGGAGGGTTTTAATTGCTATTTGAATTTTTTATTCTTTCATTTGATGTGTTTACTCTGCTCTTTTTCTAGTCTGTATTAATACCTCAGGCTCCGTCTGAACACCTATCTCAGCATCACGTTGCACAACAAGCAATTGCAACACAACAGGCTATTTTGGTAAATGTTATATATGTTCTGCACTAGGGGGATTATCAGATGCCCTGATATAAAGGGTCCTCTTAGAATGCATTATAGAACCCACCTAGTTATACATTCAGTGGGGTTTATTAGATAAGCCTAGAGTCAGTAACTGAACAAATCTGTTATTTTATAAGATCTTGTCATATAAGCTGCTCCTTAACAAAATAGTACATTTTACTTTTTGCCAGAAATGAAAAATGTACATTGTTACGTGTTAAAACTCCAATATGTTCATAAGGTTGGCATTTACCGGCCGCTATATACCTATAATTTATAACAATTTTGTGGGAAAGTACCTGGAGAAATCACTGTAGAAACCATTGAAAAGTTTGGACTTCTCCATACTCAGAACTTTGCTCCATGGTTGTTCCAATTTACCATTCATATATTTTACAATACCTTTTGTTAGTCAGAAAAAACAGTTTTATTTTGTTTCATTTTTAGCCTGTATACCCCTACAATTCTCAGCTAGGGATGGTAAATCAACTTAAAGAGCAGCTGGAGGAAAGAACACGAATATTGCAAGCTGACATCAAAACACAACAAGAGGAGCTCCATGTGATCAAAGAGCAACTTCAACTAGTGCAGGATTCCAATATGCAGGTAACGTGGAACCCTCTAAATGAGGGCGCCTTCTATTCTAGAATCGACCAACTAAAGCAGCCTTTATTGCGTGCACAATTGAACAAGGACCGTGTTATCCCGAGCTGGATTAAATATTTTAATTATATATGGGGGACAGGAGAGATGACAGCATTTTGTGGTAGCCATCAAGCATTTTTTAAAATGATTGCACTGTTCAAGACACTACATCACACACCTATGCCACCCATGACACCATGGAAAAGTTAGAAAATAATAAATTTTTACGTGTATGGAGAAAAAAAAGGTTAGGTAGTTCCTGATAAACGTCATCCAACAAATTGTGAACTGTATGCACACTAACAATTATTTATTCACACACATTTTCCCTTCATCATATGAGCGGAAAAATCGAGGCTTTCTTCATGCTCTTCTGTTGTTAATTCCATGGATAAGTTGATCCAATATTGACTTATTCCGTCTCTTCTCTCTTTCTGTTAAGATGTTGATGCAGCCCATGACCATGGCATTTAATAGCGTACCACAGCAACAAGATCCGAGAAGAGTGTCCCGGCAGCCCACTCAGACAGCTGCAGTGGGTAGGCCAAGTGTGGACATAGGGAAGAAGTCTCAGAATGTCATGGGCTCTTCTAAACGTTTCTGTGGGTCTAGCGTGTCCTCACAACACCAGTATGTGACATCAAATCAGGTATGAATCTCTGCCACTAGCTATGATATATCATGATATATCATGATTATCCTGACAACACGCAAACCTTGAATCTAAAATGCATCTTTTTTACTATAAATGTGTCAAAGAGATATTTGACTTTAAATTGTATCAAAACCACCATCCTGCAAACCCAATATCATTGTATTTTTAACATTAGTTGATATTTTTAACTCATCTACATTGTTTGATGCATAAAATATAGAATCCAACACATCAGCAACACCCTCAAGTGCAGCATCATCCACAACATCAACAGTCTCATCAGCACCACCAAGTACAACCATCACACCCGCAGCAGCCGATTCCACCACAGCAGCAGCAGCAGCTACAGCACCAGCAGCAACTGCACCAGCAGCTCCAGCAGCAGCAACTACAACAGCAGCAGCAGCAACTGCAGAAGCAACAGCAGCAGCAGCAGCAGCTACAGAAACAGCACCAGCAGCAGCTACAGCAGCAACGGCATCAGAGGCTGATGAGAGGGAATCAAGCACAACCGTCAGCGTTGTCGGTCCAGGCTCATAGTAACATTGTGATGCCCATCTACGGGAATACCATGATGTTCTCCCAGACCCACCCCACCACTGCCCCTTCAAGGGTACCAGCTGAGACCGGAGACAGACAACCATCAGCAGACTACAACCAGGACAGGCAATTGAGGTACTAGCTAATGCATAACATATGTAATGCTACCAAGGGTTCATAAGATTATTCACAAACATGAAAGTCAATGAAGAATGTAATCTTATCCTAATTCACCTGATTGTGAGCAGACAAAAAAATTCCCATGAAACATTTCTTCTTTAAGGCAGAGAATCTTAAAACCGTAAAAACCAGGAATGACATTTGATATGTTTTTTCTGAATTGTAAGAAAATTTAACAACAACAAATAACTCAACTTCAAATAATATTATTATTATATTTTGCCAACTCTTCATTTTATTCTGCACAGATTTGTACAAGATCAGCAAATGCGGCCTCGATCCTTACAAATGCAGCCAATCACATGCAGCGCGGTGATATCGGCTCCGCCCACCCCGTCTTATACGCCTTCAGTCATGATCCCTCAGGCCTCGTTCACCCCCCAGCAGCCCCACTCAGCGGTTCATCTCCATTCCTGCCAGCAGCAACAGGTCCAGCCGCAGCATTTGTACCTGCAGGTAACCGCATTCTCACGCTCCAGAGGGCATGTACCTCAATAGATCTCCTCATATAGGTTCTCTATAGCCACAATAAAAAAAAATTGTGAATGGTTTAGCTCAAATCTATCATAGGATGAGTAGATGACTAGTCAATGTAGTGTATATATATATATAAAAGCAGAATGGGGCGTTCTGTCAGTGGTCTTAAAATATAAACTTACGGTTTTCCAACCAGTATGAAACTGGGATGATTTTGGTGAGGCTGATGTTGCAACATACATAGAAAATATATTCTTTCTTCTGTAAGCTCTCATCAGGACGCCTTCCAACATGTCCTCAGTTTCTTTCCAGATGAATGGAGATGGGAGACTGTTCGAGGATTTAGGCCAGTATGTTGTATGTTTGCATCTTCCTTTCCGTTAACCTCAGTCTGTTCTTCACTCTTTCCAGATGCAGCCTCACGAGTCAATGCAAACTGGACAGACCCAACACATTTTCCAGCAACCTCATATCTCACAGCAGAGCACCATGGGCTATTTTCTTCATCCTCAGCACCAAACCCAGTCTGGAAACATCACAGACCTACCGGAAATGCAGTTACCATGACAGATAGAGGAGGCCATCATACCTTCAAGGTGTATTGTAGTTAAAGCAAATACAAGGCTCCTTACAGCTGTATCTTAAAATGGCGTTGGAGGGATTGGAATTGAAGAGTAACTGGGGCAACTACTGCGTCTTGATGGCTAATTTGTATATTTATATACACATGTGCTTGGTGTATTTATTTCAGCATAATGAAGCAAGGCATAAAACA
This sequence comes from Spea multiplicata, assembly GCA_009364415.1. Classification (NCBI taxonomy): domain Eukaryota; kingdom Metazoa; phylum Chordata; class Amphibia; order Anura; family Pelobatidae; genus Spea; species Spea multiplicata. Next base: position 36,528 of record VKOC01002229.1, on the reverse strand, counting down.
ACCAACCAGCTATAAATACAATAGATTCCTGCTGCCTTTAAGTAGAACTAAGAGTGACTGCGCTCTAATGTATCGAACTTATACACAAATTATATGTCAGGGGCTTTTTAAAGGTCTTGTCTGCCAAAGTTAACTAAGCAAGAGACTAAAGACTATTTTATATAATATTTATAGTAAACGATTCTCCAGGGTAATAACACTGTAGTTATTGTTTCTGTGGGCTATTTTGTATGTTTGATTTATTTTAAGCCAGCGTGTTGCTGAGCAATGCATTTTGGGCCACTGTCTCATGAAATGGTCAGCTCTTGAACACTGGAAAACTTCAGCCCAAATGTTATCATAACCATTTTCAAAGCTGCTTAACTTGGTTAAAAACCAAAATTATGTTTTTCAGTGTAGACCTGATTTCAACTTGATGTGGTGATATTTAGGCCAAAATATAACGATCACAGAGGTAGTAGATATAATGGTGGCCAAACAGCAGAGTCAGGCAGGGTAAGCTGTAGTCCCTAGGCTACTACCCTAGGCTCTCCGTGTCTCTAGCACCAGCCTGCTACATGCACTTACTAACATAGGAGAGAACCTGAAGGATATGTTCAATACTATCTCAGGGTCCTAAGCAGCTCCCTAGGTCACCTATATATTTGGGCCAGAATGGACGAAGATGGTGCTTGACAGCTGACACCACTAACAAACCGCGTAGGTAGAAAGGACTCATTAGATGAGCAGTCTGATATCATATTGGTGTATAATTATTGAGGAGACCACTTAGTAACCTCTGCGCAAATTAGCATTCTGGGCTCCTTAATAGTATTAACCGCAGGCACCTGCCTTGGACTTCTGAATCCTCAAGTGTGAAAAGGTTAATACTGAAAAGATCTGTTTGCGTAGTGTATACCCAGCCAAACATCTGGAACGTGTGCCGGGGATTCATTATTTTGGACTATCAAATCTCACCGCACACCACTAAGCTTTCGCTTGAGCAACTTTTCCTATTTAAAGTGATACTAAGGAGCGAGTCAAAGACTTTTAGCACCATGTAATTTATTTGTCACTTAATAACGTCATAATTTTTGTTTTACGATGCCTTGATTGGGTTTTATTTATACCATTTAAGTTCATGTCCCCGCGTCTGTTGGAAATGTCTTCTGTACATTTTAAGAATTATTCTAAAATATATAGTTATAGATGCAGTTTTATATGTTTACTGCAGTGCACAAAGAAACCCTTACAGCATAAAATTAAAAAAAACCCTTTAAAAGGTTATTTAAGGGCTATTGCAGTTAAGCAGTAAATGAAGCTTTTCCTAGAATGTGAAGTTAAACCAGTAGCACAATCTGGTGATACCTTTGTTGGGAAAACATTGGGAAAAGGTATAGACAGACATTGGGACATTGGGTTTCTGGTTCATAAAGTCCTGAAAGTTTGCGGGACTGTAAATATTTTCTCTAAGAAAAGGTATCACCTTCAACTAATCTTTCCTTGGACCAATACATTTATATCCATTTTCCTTAATGCACTAAAAAAAAATTTAGCCAATTGGGAGATCAAAGATCTCGCCTGTGAGCGGCCCATTTAGCAGCAGCACACCAGGGGGCCTGATCACCCAAGAAGCCCATCAGCCCCTGGACCTGCCGCCTTAGGCCTAGTCGGCCTAGGCCAGGATACGTCACTGCATGCGGGGTTTCCTTATAGCCCATGGAACTCTCATGTGAGCCGTCGCTGGAGCTGGGGGTGGTGAGTACACTGCATGGGTGCATTGCCCAGGAGCTTTAATAATTTGAACGGAGGCTGGAGTGTTCTTTTAGTTTCACTATATTTTGTGTAGGAAACAATCACTAAAATCAAACAGATCACAGAGCTAGCTTGCCTCTGCCTCTCTGTCAACGTTTACTACTGAAATCGTTATCAATGATGAGAAAACATCCCATGCAAAACTACCAAAGGCAATGTTTAATCAGCATTTGATAGACATTTCAAAATAAACCTCTACGAAACAACCAAACCATGCTATTGTTGAGGGTACAGACATATTTCTCTATTTCTAAATACCTCCAAAACAATAAATAGGTTAGAAAATTGCACGGCCATTGTGTGCTTTCAGCTCATGGGTTTACACCCCAAAAAGGGTTTGGGGTCACTGAAGAATGTTCTCCTTTTTTAAAGAAAAGCAAATGTTGTCCATTAAAGTACCATGAGATGGATCAGCGATACAGTGCAGACGGGGTTAATGTTGTAAATGATTATTGGAGCTGGAAATGGCTGATTTTTAATGGAATATCATCATAGGCGTACAGAGGCCCTTTATCACTCCCATCACTCCTGTGTTCCATGATTAGAAAACCCTTTTGCAATTATATTACAGATAGAAATGTCCTTGTTTTCCATGAAAACAGCTAAGCGCCCCCAAACTTTTGAAAGGTAGTGTATATTAAACAAGCAATTCCCCTTTAATACTAATTTAAGAGCTTTGCTTCACGGTGTTCTTCACACCGTTTCCATCAGGAAAATATTCTCCATGTTTGATTAATGTGACATAAATCCCAAGCCATGATACACAAGCAACACTAAAGACCTTTAAATGCAGAGTAACACTTTCCTTTAATACATTGTATGAATTATGTTATTGGTATAATATTGGGAGGAATATTTAATATTGTTAACCATGTGGGCCGTGTTTTTATCACGCCTGCCTGTATGTGTAGTGTGTTTGCACTTTATAATGTAGTTAGTTCACAACATTTGCACAAGAAACCTTTTTCATGGTACCACCATGGGCAGATTTTAAATGGGCAATCAGAAGCCATAATCCAATGAATGGAAACACACGACAATTTAATGTTTTAAATGGGAAACTAATTAAAATATATGGGGGTTTGTAATATAATAATATTATTTATTATATATATATATTAGTCTTATATACCAAAAAAATGAACTCAGGTAGGGTGTGCAGCCTGTTCTGTTCCTTTAATGTGTTCTTACAATACAGGCAGTGATGATGTCATAGTACTAGCATTAGATGTTATGTTACAACGCAGCCATTAAGGCCTTACCTATACACATATACCTATATATGTGTATAGGTATAGGTATGGTCCGGCTTGAAAACATAATTGTTTCATTTATTTCATTATCTTGATTTGTATAATTGCATAACATGTGAATGATATACATCTCAACCCATGAAAAAAGTGTTACAGTGTAGTGGGACGTATAGAGGTATTCACCTATAGCACACATGCTTGTTCGTATTATCATGGTGGATAATGTCAGCGTATCTGCTCTGCGAAAGCCAAATGGGCGCCATAGTACCGACAATCTCCAAAGTAAGTCAACGTAGGAGAATGTATGTTAAGTTCGTAGAAATCAAAATGGCAGCTGCTTAATTATATCAACGAAAGCTCGCACCAAATACAGAGATTCTTAAAGAATTTCTTTTTTTTTTATAACCCAGGAATGATATTTGTTATACAAGTAAAAATCAGGTTGTGGCCATGTATATGCCAACATGATTAATCTATTAATTACTGTGCTAGAGGGACATCAATGAGAAGACTGGCAGAGACAACGTGGGCATTGATGATTAAACTGTATAACTCAAGCAAGTCCTTGTATATATTGTAGCCGATGTAGAATGTCTCAGTGTTTCCATGAGCTGTCTGTGTGTTTTATCAACGTTCTTTATGTGTGCTAGGTAGGGTATTATTAAGGCATGACCATCAGTGACAGAAAGCCAGCGTGATAAGAGATTTCATGTGTATTTTCTTATATAGAATAAATGAAAGTGTTACAGCCAAAGGTTTTGACATTAGGGTGAATGCCTTTACCCAACATCACATCATTTAAGGGTCTTCCGACATGAGTTCAGGGTTGGCCCTGGCACTTTAAGGCCACCGGCTTGATATGTGTGGCCGCACACTACGTTTTTATGCTCGTTTCGTGTACGGACGGACACCTCTAGCCTGTGGACGCACGCTGTATCAGTCAACCTGCCGCTGGACCACCAGATCAGATGAGTGTGCGGCATTGTGGACCAGAGGCCAGCCAGGGCTTGGTCCAGTTGGTCGCTATAGTGGATCAGCTATTTTGGCAATTGATGCTCATGTTAGGAGACCCTGCAAAACATACATGTTTGGTGCATTCTAAAACCTTCAAAAAATACATACATCTCCGCTGTGAGGTGGGATAGTCATCCCAGAAATGTATAAATAAGTGGATGCAGAACAACGTTATTTGGTTTCTAGCTGCATTAATATGTCGGAAATTCTTGCATATAACAGATAATAATAACAATAATGAAAAAATAATAATTATCCGTGAGTTATGTGTCATTAATAAATTTGTTACAGTGTTGTGATGTCCACAGATGCGGGTTTATTCACATAAATGAGATAAATATTAAGGTGTGTTACACAGGGTTTCACAGAAGGAGCACAATTGGCAAACGTTATTCTGATTGACAAAACACATTCTTTTCTTCTTGTTTTGGAGTATTTTGTGAAATCCATTCCTCTGTGAGAGTTGGTAATTTAATAAGATAGAAGACTTTTTTTGACGATATTTAAGTTTGTTTAATGTTGTATTGTTATATTTAATTTTTTTTTAAATATGTTTTAAACTGCTATCCTGGATCTTCTATTCTGTGTCAGTTCTGTGTTATTGATGAGATATTTACAAAACTGTAATTAAGTTCCCTATATCAGTTTATAATTAACAGGTTACGGTAAATAATTTGAACATGTTCTCATCTTCCAGAACATCCAGCTTTGTTTACATAAAAAAATAAGAATTCCCACTTATTTGGTATGGATTAACATGGCCTTGCACTTTTAGCATATTTGTACATAAGAATTGCTATATTATTTTGTTTTGTTGTAAATATTGTAAATGTTCCATGTACAAATCTTGAGTCAAACATGAAACTAGTTTATTTTATATGATGTCAATAGAAATATGTTTTTAAATGTTCCTATTAAAATTATTTTGTAATGAAAAGTGTCTTATTGAGACAGGCTGTAGATTTATTTTCTGGTCTTGGACAACTTTGTTCAGCCTGTTACAACGTGAAAAAAAAGAAGCTTTAATAGAATGCATATAATATTTTGAAAATAATAAAAGACTACTTTTAAAACCAAAAGGAAAACCCTTTATCTTGTTTTTTAATTGGTTCAATAATAATTAGTCTATTTAGTACCTTAATATACATTATTTTCGGTCCGAAAAGAAAAAAAAACACACACATGACGAATCCCTTTATCCATTTGCATTAAAAAAGAGGTGATCTTAAGGATACCAAATTTGGTAAAAGTTTGTGGCAGTCAAAAAACACAAATAGGAAGAAAAAGAAAAGAAGAGCTGCTACGAACCAATGAGCGGTTCCCGGTGGTCCGGAGACAAAACAATATCAATGTGATTGATTGGTGTTAGTGTCAACACATGAAAAAATGGAGAGTTTATAATAAGAACAATAGGTGCTTATTTAACATTATTAAAAGTCAACAGTATAAAATCAATCTGTTACACTAAAGTATATAGTATTTTAAAATCAATGTTCTCAGACTACAAATAAAACCTGATGCGTTTCGCCTTGAGGCTTCCTCAGAGGCAAAAGAAAATCTGTCCAGTTAGTTTTAGGTAGAAGTCTGTATGGAAGACGGCATATGGTCCACAAACTGGACAATAGCTCTGTTCCCTACCTTGCCACAGCTAGAAATCTTTGTCTATAACCTGTAGATGCCCACATTAACGCAATTTCAAGTCAGCGGGCCAGATCGAGATATAGCCGCTGATAAAGGAACCTTGTATTCTTTCAAAGTGAGTAATACTCCTCTGAGTTACCCTGTGTGTATAAAGCCACCGATTGTCAAAAGCAATAGATTGTAAACTAGTGGCTACACAACCCGGGTGCGGGTGGTGCGGACTGCACCCGGGTGACACCTTACAGGGGGTGACACCACACCAGGCAGGGAAGTCTATGAGAGTGTAATCCGCTTGGGATCACCCTACCATAGCGGGACCGCGGCGGTGCAACCGGAGCGGAGGAGGCAGACCTGGCACTGGCAGATCAACTCTGGACGGCGGAGGAGGAATTACGGCACCAGGATGCCGCGCATTTTATGCGACGTGCATAATGTGTCGGACGGTGCTGTACAGCCTGCTCTGGTTCATAGTTTACTACAGGGGTGTCCAAACTGCGGCCCTCCAGCTGCTGCAGGACTACATCTCCCATAATGCTCCTTCAGCTAAGGGGCTGGCTGAGGAGTATGGGACATGTAGTCCTGCAGCAGCTGGAGGGCCGAAGGTTGGACACCCCTGGTTTAGTAGGTTAAGAAAAAACAAAGTTTGGCCATTCCAAAAACCCATATCTGCTGATCGAGAAGGACAGGGGAAAAAATAGCAGATTGTCATCTAACCGTACAGAATGTCCCTATTTCATTTGCAAAGTTCTATAAATAAAAAGATCCCCAAATAGGTCTTTGGATATATTCATTGTAATCATATGTCTCCTAGACTTTTCTCCAAAATAAGCAGGCCCAATATGAAAAGTCTATCTCCCATTTCTTTAATTAGTTTGTTCCCCGTCACCAAACACTGTGCAGCACATTCAAGGTATAGTCTTACCAATTATATAAAAATAGGCAACGTCACATTCCCATCCCATATCCCTACCCCCCCTTTAATATAGGATAACAACGTGTTTGTTTTTGGAAGGATTTGTGGAAAATCTAGTATCCATAAGAACACCCAGATCCTTCTCCATTAGGATCTCCCCACTAAGCAGCCATTTCTTTTTTGGCGATTGAATGAAAGCTTGGTATTGTAGCCCAAGTATTAGAATTAATTGGTTACTAAAGTGTCAGATAAAAATGATTATTTAAGAGTTGTAGCGATACAAAGACTGGCATACCTTCTATGATTTTATCAGTCGATGGCTTCCCACTTCTTAAGATCTGTGCATGATATGGTTAAAAAAAGGAAGACTGACCCAGGTTCGGCATAGCAACTTCACGATAGATGAAGCCTTCTCTGATAAATGTATTATTGGGGTGTTTTGGGTTTATATTGTCATCTTTTATTCACATATTGAATGCTGTAATATGTTTTGCGACACTCCTAAAACATAAAAAAGTCCAGAGTCCCGAATTTTCCAAGAATTTATTAAGTATGACATTTACACATTTAGTCTTGCATTGTATATAAAGTATAAAAAAGTGAAAAGTGCAAACACATAAACAATATACATTATTTTGATTGAACACACACTAGCAGATGTTTTTTTTTTTTGGGGGGGGATATAGAGGGAAGCAACATTCAGACAACAGCTTGTGCAGTCTGAGAAATATCAACTCCGGTATCTTTTGTGTTACAAGAGTGGAAAAACGCCTTACACGGTAGGACAGGAGGTTGAATGTATAAGAATTGCATGGTATAAGACAATCAGTGATTACCCATGCCCCTCCCCCCATGGTGGGATGAGTGGAATTAAATCAATCCGGGAAGGATATTGCCCACGAATACTGCCCCATTCCTGTCCCTTGTACTAGGGGACAAGGGATTCCAAAGCTATTGCCCTCCCGTGCTCCCAATCCTATGTCCGGTGGGATGGGGGTGTGAAACTAAAATATATGCCCTTTGGTGGCATAATCCCCCCCCCGGCCCCCACCGCATGCCCATGAGAAGAGCTGAAAACATGGGCGAGCTTAAAAACAGCTTGTGCAGTCTGAGAAACATCAACGTGAATATCCGATCAATACGAATAGACATTGCATGGCACAGGAATCATCAGCGTCAAAATGACAAGAGCCTTACTGGAGGAGTCCTTAACAATAGCAATAATCTAGCCCCCAGCAAAAATATGAATGACACAAAGTTTTCACATGATTAAAAAAAAATACTTCTGAGAAAGGTTAGGCAAATCAGACAAAAATACAGAATTAATCCCAGCTACGTATGGGATTTGTGGTTGGTCCACTCTACACAGGGGGCCAACCATATATCCCATCCATGGTGGCACCTTAACTTTCAGCCATGCACTGGAGATGCCAATTGGCTATAGATCGCAGTATTGTGATCGGGCAAGTGCCCCTGTACCCAGAAAAGACCCAATAAATAAGTAAAAAGAAAATAAACTAAAGCATTTATGTAAATATATCTATTCTGTAAAAGAAGAACAGGGCACCTGTGAACTTTAACTCCAATGAACCAAAGCCAGAATGGCGATGAAGGTCATGGGGGTCAATAAAAGTTGGTACAATGGGGGGTACAAAATGGGGGCCATGTGATGTTACTTACATGTAAAAGAGAAAAACAGCTATGCCTGTAAAAGGAGGCAGATAAGTAGCCCACCTCGACCAACTGTACAGGTTACAGGAATTTTTTTAAATATAAACTCTGTTGTATATTTTATATTTATAGAGGTGCGCTCTAATGCATGGTTTTCCTTATACCTTTATATGAATCTGCACATTTATATATAATATTTACTTAGAATTGTTTATTGTCTAGAATTACATTTTTCACTCGTATTTTAATATAATTTCTTCCCTTTGCATTATATATTTATTAAAAAAGCAAACATATCCGCAAATTATAATTGTTTAAATGCCATTTAAATGTGTAAAGCTGTATATATGGTCTCTGACCTTTTTCCTAACAGTAGGGTTCTTTGCTAATGCTCCCCGACATGATAAAAGTATATTATCACGGATAAAAAAAAAAGCATATTCCGATATAAGGTAAGGGGTAACATATCACTGCATACACAGTGCTGTCGGCATGGAAACACTGCCCATTTCTTCTCCATCTTTATGCCATACTTTAGATAATAAGTGGTTATGTTGCCTGCCAAAGGATCTTAGACTCTATTCATAAGCCAGGTCGTTGTAAAGCTTATCATGTCCTAAAATATACAACATATTTTTATTAAAAGGATAATGTGACATAAAGTGCTTTAATTAAATAAATACTACGCACATACGGTTTCATCTCTTTTACAAACGTAACCACTGCATTTAAAGAAGAATTTAGACAACTGCTTTAATAAATACAAATTAAAAAGAAGTATTACTGCTGCATGATGCATAGCTGAACGTCGCCTGCCCCTAAGCACTTTGTCACCAACATTTTGTCCAAATGAAGTCGGCCAGGAGCGAGCTGTGTGGGTACTGAGGTACCTTGATCCCAAAAACAATGGGCGATACTTAAAGAGCAACCCGTGTGCAAATTGCTGAAACTGATGCAATCAGATGGAATATTCCTGTGGTAGCTATGGCAATTGCAGCAATATGCACCAAGATTATCCTTTAGAAATAACCCCCATTAGTTGCTTTGAAACAGGAACAGACTGGCCCTGGCACTCGATCAGTGAATGATAAATCACAGTGTGCAGCCATGGCTTAAAGAAATATCGGCCTCCTGAGCAGCCTCCGATGTATTCTGCTGGGTCGGTGGAGCTATCACGCATTTGCCCAGAGTGCCCAATTGTTAGCCCAGGTCTGCTTTAAAGCTGGTGCAGCCTAGGGTTTTACGCACGTAACCACCCAAGGAGACAAGTCACACATTGCACGGCAATGTTTTTTTTCTTCTGTGGAAGAGAAAGGGTTAACCTACTTTCATGTATTGTTTGTGACAAATCTTACGAATGAAGCTGTTGAGAACGTGAGCTGTTGAGCGACTACATTATTAAGCTTTTGAGTGCAGGTGACATGGGCTGTAGGTGGCTCTTAACACCTCTTTGGCACTCGAAGGTTTAAAAATAGACAAGACCATTGCTTGCAGAAGTCAGATTAATAGGAACTTTTATGCTCACGCACATTCAACAGACGAAAGAGAACATTTCTAGCAGAACTGCCTAGTGTTGGTAATTCTCCGATATCACTCAGACTTCCTTCCACGAGGTCTTTGTCGGCCGTCCACTGCAAGCTGTTTACTACAACTAAACTAATAGAAACTCAGAGTTAAGGGGACTGACACATATTATTTTTTACATGCCTTTACTAATATAGAAGAATTGAAGCCCCAGTCCAGACGTGGATCCCTAGTGGGTTTAATCCTATAGCTGGCTGCTAGGGGAGAATGCCCTAAAAGTCAAACGCTGAGACACATCAGATGACTGTGAGAATAACATAGCGTTCCCCAACGCAAACTCTGCTTTGGCTTTCACAGAAACAGTGATCAGGGAAGCAAATGCTTCCCTGACGGAAGAAAAAAACCAAACCTCTTTAATAGTCTGTTGGTGTCTTGCAAAGTTTAGCTGCATAACCGAGTACGGCATCCAAATCATCATACACCGAACACATGGCTTCATACGCTATCAAACAGCGAGTCTGCAGAGCTTCTACCTACACGTTCATCTCCGTTTCGCCCGCGGTGTCCCAGGTTCTTTTGCTTACTCAGTAGCCAGACATGAGATTTGTAGACACCGAGGCTTGCAGACACTCATGACATTACACATCTAGTAAAATCTTGCCTGTTTCCCTTGGAATAATAATGGATCACACGCATGTCTCCTGGGAACAAAAGTATGCGGTAACATTGAACATATCAAAATGTATGCTAATAGTATGTTTTAGATGTCATTGGAGACAGGCTCTGCTTCTCTAGTAGTGGTCTGTAAAACATATCTTAACATTTAACAAATCCATCACATATTGCATATCAAAAGGCGATTTTTTTTACACTCTCTTGCTAGCGCGCATTTGAGAGGACCTCGCGTTTTCTAACTTGGATTTCAGATCAGCGGATTTCTCAAAAAATCTTACAAGAGGAGGTTCATTTAATAAGGAGGCGAGGATTTGTTCAAATGCGAAAGACCATTCCGTGGTTTGTTGGGAAGGCTGTGGCATTGCGGTTTCAGTCTGCCGGAGAGACTCGTTCATATCTGTGGGTTCAGCGCTGGTCCCCGGCACTGAGCTCCTAGTAGGCGAAGCGGAATTCTGCAGTTTTCTCCCAACTTCCTCCATTCGGAGGAGAAGACTGGTTACGGCAGCAATGGCTCGATACAGTAACTCTTCTTCAGGATCTCCGTGAAACAGGTTGTACAGGGTCTTTGAAAACTGAATGAACTGCGTCTGGCAAACAGCAGAATATGATGAGTATCAACAAGTCCAGAGATCTTATAATGTTATAATGTTATACAGAAGTATTATGGGGGTTAGCCCAGTATAAACTTTACTAGCCATGTATTCCAATTACATAATGTTTCCTAAACTGGCATTGTGTTTGAGGAGGAATGGTCAGTTAACCTGCTTTAGGTCCTTTGGTGTCCTTTAGGGCCACAAAAGATAACAGCAGGATATTCACAAGCCCTGCTGGAAAGTGTAGAATACATTGGCTACAGACTGGCTACCTGTGTTAGTAACACAGTTATATAAATACTGCTCGGAAAATCTGCGCTCACCTGATTCATTCTCGGCAGGTCTTTAATGCTCTCTTCTTTGCGTACCAGCTCATCTTGCCATTGTCTGAGATATGCCTGAATATCTATCTTCCCTTTACCTGTAAAAATGAAAATCAAAAGCGGTCACTTTAAGCACCAGGGGGGGAAGTAACATTTTCTCTAGCAAACCTCTACGTGCAGAAAATATAGATAGAACATTTATGGGGATTTTTTGCTAATCAGCCCCACATCACAGCAAATCTGTAATGCATGCATAGATCATCACCATGTTACATAGATCCTCTCTAGACAGAAAGACGCAGACCTGAAATTAAGGCTGACGATAGGTGTTATTTTGAATTACCTTTTTCGGGACTCCTAGTTTTGTCTTCAATATTTGCGTTTTCTGTTGGTGAAGTTACTGATGGTACAAAATAAAAATCATATTTTATTGATTTATCAGTAATTAAAAGATTTAAAAGATAACTGAGGAAGAATTAGAAAACCGATGAAGTGTTTACAGACCTATTAGGGCACAATAACTAAGCTTCAAATACAAACCCCAGCAGGCAGGTCAGTACAGCTTGGTGACAGGTCTGTACGCGGGAGAGGTGGGTGTAAAATCAGTAAGGGATTCCATTAAGAATTGATCCAACAGACTAGGAGCGAATGGAAATGTATGCTTATCCAGAGGGAATTAACTCCAACATTTCTAAATATGAATTCAAATCATTCAAAAACTAAACTACTATAAAAATAATTATCCATACTGGGCATCCAGCATTTTCAAGAAACAGCTCTGTGTATAACAAGAAGTGAACTATCGGTCGTTATCACCTCTTGCATGTACTTGCTTGCTATAAAAGTACAGGACCTCAAGTTAGCCCTAAAGTTAATGCATACACTTTAATACGATCACAATTACCATGGAGGTTGCTGAAATGCATCAGGTCTTCTTTGGAAAGTTTGGCTTCTTCTGAGGGGCTTATACTTCCCACTTCAGTAAAAGCTAGAACAAGAGTAATAATACGTCATCACAAATACTAATATATTAAATTATATATAATTAAAACATAATATTTAACTAGTAACTAAATCCCAGGAAGCAATTTGTCAAGATTTAGCTTTAGAAAATGGCAAAGATGACACAAGCTCAGCGCTGGGCAATACCTGCTGTTATAGGTGAAGGAACATAGCGTTTTACCTTTACCTGCAAACTACATCCATTAACCATTGTGTAATGCAAACGCTGTAAACCTTTACACCTTGTACTTCTATAACTTTAGATATTATGGCCTGTTAAGTAAGTTATCAATCCTGTGAAGACATCGAGAGGAGGCTGACCGGTAATAAGTAATCCAATATACATTTATAGAAACCGTGAGGAATTTAAAAAAACAAAACAAGTAAAAGTGAGCGAAGAGGAAGGACGTGGAAGAAAAAAAGGACAAGAGGAGGAAAAAAAAGAAAAATGGAAAGACATAGCATAAGTGAACAGCTTTCATCATGGGGGATATGGCTCGTATTTCGTTGTTCTCTGAAAACTTGTTAAATACTACAATTTATGACAACAGCAAAAAAAGTCTTTGTTTGGGCCATGGATAGCACAGAGGCACCATATAAACAACATAAAAAAATACAGGAAATTGTTGAAGAGGTCATTTGACCCAAAACCATGAATACCGGACACTGCTGTAACCCATATTACTTAATGGGGGGAAACAAATCCTTTGAACGTACCTGGAGGTATGTGCATTTTAAAGAGTAACTTGAGCCTGTCGGTAAGACTTCCATTGAACATCATGTCTGCATATAAATAAAATAGATAGGTTATTAAAGAAAAAAACTAGCGCATGTGTGCTACACGATCAAAACACTTTCTCTTTATAAACAAAAAACAAATTCCTCCAACATATAAAATGTTAACATTTCTTGCTCCATCTACTCCTGCTAATTCTGTTTATTTCTGTACTCTGTGTTTGCCCTTCTCCTCTTCATCCAGCTATTCTTCTTCCTCTGAACCAACCAGGCTCAGTGAGATAGGGGGCTGTCAGTAGGGTGGTGGGTAGCACCTGTCCAGCAGATAACTGGCCAAATGGTGTGGGGTGCGTTAACTGACACCTGTGGTATTGAGCCTGGAAAACTACAGAACGGCATTTCATATTTATATATAAACACGTTGCATGTTTTTTTAACTAGAATTCAAATTCAAGCGGTAACTCTCACTTACCAAATGCCAAGGCAAATTCTTTGAAATTGATGAGGCCATCAGAGTTCTCATCCATTAGACGGAAGGTCCACAGGGCAAGAGAGTCCACGTTGGGTGAATACGCCCAAGGGCTGAGTAGGTGGTAGAGAGTTCGGAACTGCTGGCAGTCTATGTGGTATTGCTCCAGGTAGGGGAGACTTGGGTCATGGTGTCTAAGAATACTGCTGTTCGTGCTCCAGTAACACGATAAAAAGTGTTCTCTCTTAAGAGAAATAATAACAAATAATTAATGAATAGAACATAGAGCCAACTGAATTACATAACAACATCTGATCTAAGTTAGTGGTGGCAATTACGCCTCAAATTACTGTATATTAGCATATTTACCTATACTATAGCAATATTTATTGAGTCATTTGGATTATGAAGTTAGCTCTGAGACTATAGCCAAAATACTACAGCCATGAGCACTGCAAGAAGATGCAAGAAGGTTTGGGCATGCCCTTCAGGGTAGTTTCTGCGGTCCACAGACCATCTAAGAACTCATACTTTCAATGACATCATATGATTTTAAAGATCTCTGTTCCCCAAGCTTATAAATTTGGTTTAAGGTATTTGGTTAGGGCCTTTGACTTGCTGCTATAACTTGATTAGTTTGATTAGTTCTTAATGTTTAGCTTGGACGTTGATGTCAGGATTATATCACAACTAAGTTCTATGATCAGACACTGCATTTAATTCTAGAATACCTTAAATAAATAATAAAGTTCTTCCAAATCGCCAGAACTGAATTTTACGTCCTGCAACACAACTCGAACCTGTTGAAATATAAGCAGATAGTAAAACAAAACGTTATACGGTGTTAAATATTTGTATCTTTCGCAGAGAACACTGGAAATTAGATCACATCAGCACACTTACAAAACAATTAATAAAAATGTATTTATCTGAGACAGTAAAAAGAAGGCTATATTCAGTCAATTACATGTCCAATTATTATCTATAGTGTCTATGCCTGGCATGCTAGACCAAGGAGCAACTTTGATCAATTTATTTTAAAATTCATACAAGATCTGGTGAAACACTGGATGCCATTTTCACCCAGGGAATTATTAATGCTTTATATCTATGATTGTTTCTTAATAAACGGTTCTTCACATACTCCCACACAAACTTGCTCTAACACTCATTCCCTCTAACACCTTAAACCTCGTCCCACGCGGCACCCACCTTAGCTGGCCCTGAATGGCAGCGGATAACATCCAAACATCAGTCTCCAAGTTTGCGTATACTCACCACATTCTGCTTAGTTGTGCTTTCTAACGTCTGGATGACGTAAAGCTTGTTCCTCCTGCGCAAACTTTCTACGTCCTCATAGCGAATTGCCCCAAATTTCTACCAGAAAATAAAAATGAGACAGCTTGTCAAACATAGTGGCTCTGAAACATTGAATAACATTTTTTTTTTGAGAAGCATCTGTGTGTTATGAATGTTAGTGATGTAATATTAAATTGCATTGTTATGAAATGATATACAGTAACCCTAGAGGTATCAGTCCAAAAATGCAGTAAACGTACCTCGTTTGACTCCCTGATTAAATGTGTAATTTCCACTTTAGTGTTGCTGCCTTTTTTTTCCGCGCTGGACGACGCTTGCTGCACTGTTGACGGCAGAGGACTGTCCTTGTTGATGACATTGTCAAAGAACCTAAAGGCAACAAGATCCTTTACAATCACTAATCATGAAACCTAAAGCTTTTGATCCAGCATGACAAGGACATACATGTGTGTATTTTGGTCAGGGTTTTCAGAAAGACTCATTTATTTTAAAACACAAACCAGTCTGATATAAGTTTTTAAAGCTACGTGATACAGGGTGGCTTCTCCTTAATACAGATTTATGACGTTTTAACTTATTCAATGGATTATTACTTAAAATCGAAGTCGAGATTAAAGTGAACACATCCACATCAGTGTTAATGCAGCTTTACTGGAGTCTGTTTGAAAATGGTGGATATTATAGACATTAAACTTCATAATAATCAAAATAAAAAGGTTTAAAGTGTTAGGTACAGGGAACTTCCTACATGTTGAGAATTAATAAAATGAATATATAAATAGCAGCAATTAAACCTATACTGTGTGCCAAACATTATGTGACAATGAGTTTCCCCATCACTACAGAAGTTATTATTAGTTGTCCCTACAATACTACAGAACCCTTGTGAAAACAAACATTCTGCTTTTATTTATTACATATTTACTAATTAACCCCTCCCACTAATTTATTTATTCTTGAACAAGTCTGTTGGACCAAGAAAAGGGCTTTACAGAGGACTATATGATACATAATTATGCACACTGTGTTAAATATGTGCATGTTGCAAAATAAGCGGGACAGTTATGATAAAGAAGTACTTCCCCAGGTGTTAATACTGCAAGAGCCAGTAATTTTCTTATAAGCACAAATGTACATATTGCCCCACACCCCAAATCATTCTTTTTCCAAATAAATGTTTGATGCTCTTCCACAAAAGGGCTGTGGTTTCCTCTATCTCAGTGTACATGGTTTCATGAGTTACCTGTTCAGAATAGTGACAGCTTCGGCATCGTCTTTACAGACAAGGAGTTTTTCAATATTGAAGTCTAAGACGGCCAGTCCCAGCTGCAGGATAGCTTTGATGCCGTCGTAGAAGAAACAATCTACAACATTGACTGCGCTTTCAATGGGAAGAACGCTAATGAAGAGGGTCAAAAACCAAGAAAGAGAAACCGAGGAAAAGAACGTCATGTCTGTCATGTGGTCTGTGAGTTGGGGCAAATAATCTTTGATAAGCTCCTCAAAGACAGCCTGATCCACCAAGGCACCTAGAAAAGACGAAGGAAGTATCAAAAGTTACTAGTGCTGACATACTAACCTCCCAGGTGAAGAAACAAGAACTACCAAGCCATGAAGACAATTCTCAAAATGTTTTACTAGATTTCAATCAGATGAATACATTGTATCCTAAGCTTTTAAGGATTTAACCTTAAGGAGATGACACAAGTTGACTTTGCAAAATGCAACGTTAAAAAACTGAAAGGTCTGACCACGGCTTCAACTATACATTATCATCTATCAAAGATTAGTACAGAGGAGTATACAGACATACTGATACATTTATTAGCATCCTAGTGCCATGGTGTAGGACTATCACATGTGAAATATGCAGGGATAGGCTTCTCATAATATATTCTTAAATCTGTGAGATGAAATGTTTTAACTCATCTACGGTGACTATATTCTGAAAAGTTATGGATGTTTTTGGTGGCTACTGTAAAAGCGATATTGCTGTGGACTGCCGAACACGGAAGAAACTTGCAGACTACCTTTTCACACCGATTCCTCAAACCTCAACTGCATGGGTTGTTACACAAACTTCTAGGATAAATATATAAGGTAACCATGCAAAAATAATAATAATAAAACAATGGGAAATACCTATGATTCTACGATTAAAGTAATCTGGAAGCATTCTTTCACACACTGCAACAAGAAGCCAAAATGCTTCCTCTTCTTTGGCATAGAGGAGTAAAACGGAAGTCAGAATGTTCATTGCCTGGCAAACAACAGAATGAGAAAATTCATATTACTTACGTCTGGAAGTGATCATCTGCCCTGTGCTCATTAGTGGCATATGTATCACTCCGAAATAGGAATTCCATCTCATTAGCACTGATCACAAGTCAATATTTAGTGAATAATCCTCGGTACATTTCAGAGACACTTATTCACGTACACGTTGTACACAACATAGGCCATTCTACCTGATGGTTGCCTAATGTTGGGCAAGAGTGCTGTATATTCTTTTCTAACACCACAGTAAGTCTGACCAAGAATCCAAATATAAGACTATTTACCAACAGTGACCTAAGTAAGGCCAGCCTTGTTCTCTTGATACTGGGCCCTAGGAACCTTTACATCCAACAGCTGATGCTGCATCCACCCAGAGCCTTCCTAGTGAGATATGTTATTACTCAATAGGAAAGCAGACAGAGTACTTCCTTAGGTAACAGATACCTACAATTAGTACATATATATATATATATGTTATAAGGCAGAATGTATAGGGAAAGGCTTCTTCCCTTTGGGAGGAAGAAACAGACTAGCAGGGAACCAGTTATTCACGGATTATAAATGTTCATGAATCCCCTGTGTACCTGCATGCACACGTGAGAGAACATGCCGTGAGATCAGCTAACCTGACAATATCCAATTTTGGGATTCCTGTACGCGTACGCAGTCAGCACTCTCCTTAACGCGGAGATTCCAGTGTCGCTCTGGAAGGCAGGGTGCTCCGGCAAGGATCTACGTAGATCTCGTTCAATCTCATCAGTAGCCAAGGTGCACGTCCCTAAAGACTTCTCCACCACTTCTGTGTAGTAACCAGGATTAGCTGCCATATCATTAACAGCACCTGCAGATTTGCATTGAAAACCTGTTATTTAGGATTAAAAATACAAATTCCCTATGAAATGAATGACTTGTTTACATCTGAATCTCTGAAGAAGGACTTACTATAAGGAAGAATTTTACACATAAAGTGTAGGAGTCGGGACTAATCTGGAGGGTGATGAATATTGCCTTTTTTCTCATAATATAAACGCAATGCTATAGTTGTTCCGTATACTAACCTATTTACAGGTCTGTAGCTAATATCCCAGTAGCGAATTCATTTAGATAAAACTAATTATATAAGCACTGAATTACTTGTTATCCTAAGTGTTTATAATGACAGAGACAGTTAGACACTAATTAAAATATCAAAGTGAAATTGATTCTCGCCATAAGGTTTACCTGAGAACAGTAACCAAAGCTCCCCTCTTAATGTTTCTGGAATTCCTCTAACAACTAAATTGCGCGTTCTTTTAGTCCGGAACATGCTAACTCCGCGCCCACATTCTGTAAACAGGATCTTCCAGGACTGCTCCTTCATTTTTTCTTTCAGCTGTAACAGATTTCAGATCGGTCATTAAATGATCAGTCAATCACCGCGTCAACAGCGACAAAAAAAGGGAGAACGGAAGGCTCTGAAAATGTAGCCTAGTATGCTATATGTTAATAAAATAAAGAAAAAGAAACGATTTATTTACCATTTTGGGGTCAAGGTTTTCCGCATCCTGAGGATGAAACACTGTCATTAAAGCTTCTGTGCTTACAGTTTTGCTGGTGCCCTTCTGTGCAGCCATTGGGTGTTCTTCAAGAAAATCAGATGGATTATCGGTATAACCAGTCTGGAAAACGAGAGTCAAACACGATGAAGCATATCTCCAGTTCCCAGTTCATTGAAGAGAACTCAGCTACTTAAGCATCTACCTTCTTTGCTCATATGGTAGGGCTGGCCCATTGTGGAACAACCTTGGGATATGCATAATGTTAAACTATAGGTATTATACCCATTATTATTAGGTATTTATAGGTATTCCCTATTGTTACACTGCAAGATCTTTGGTACTTGGACCATCTGAGTGTATTTAGTAGAACTATGTATCCTCTTCACTGTCTAGAACACTCCATACAAATCTTGTACCGCTTATATCTTCGGCTTGGTGATGTTGAATTCTGATACAAATTCCATTTTAAAATCTCTTATTAAGCAACATTCACAAAGATAACCTAGAATGTGTATTACCTCGGAGTAAGCGGCATGCTGAGGACTTGTAACGGCACATTTCCCTCGTAATCGCATCACTAGAGTTTCAAAATCTCGAACGTCGGTAAAGCGGAATATTTTCTTCCCTTTGGTGCTAATAGTAACAGCCCTGGTTACTGCATCTGATTTTTCGATACCTACAACCTAGAACGGTAAAGCAAATAAGCGGTATATGTGACGGGAGGAACTGTATGTGGGGAAACTCAGATTTTAATAAATATTTGAATATTTTATGGGGGGGGGGCAAATTGGCTGGGGAGCCTTCACTCCATTATTATTTTGAAGCTAATTTAGGTAATCATAGTAACATTTATTAATATGCACTGAAAGAAGCGTTTACCATACATAACTAATTGGTAAACTAACATTTTATACTTAACAATGAGAGAAGTAAATCAGAGCAGAATGTCCTGTCTACATAATAACTTTTACTTTGACTGAATCAGTCAACCACCACCTAACTCTGTAGCATCTCATGGCAACGAAAGAGAGCAAGCCACATTTATATTTTAATTGCTACATCAGTGCATCTTTGTAGGGTTAAGAATTGAATTAGAGAAAAGGGTGTTTTGCACTTAGCAGTTTGGATAAAAATGAAACACAAAAGACAAAACTTAGTCAGGGCAGAGAATGTGTCAAGTGGATGTCCTGGTAAGGAGTGCGTCTGTTTGAAGAGAGGACATATCTTCTAGAGAGGTTAAAATGTGTGAGGACTAACTTAACGTAAAAGAAAGGTCATTAAAAAATCTAAAGAATTCACCGTGTGGTTACTGGATAAACAAGTAAAAGGACTTCTTCACAGTTATGGTTGAGATCAATGTTATGGATGATGATGACCTACAAATGTTTGGCTGAATTATACCTTGATATCAAATATGATTTTAATCTAAGAAAGCACAGCACAGTCCTCAGTCAGAGACTTCTCTGAATGGAACGGGCTTCAAAGGAAATCATGTGTAATTTTAAAGGTATAGGTATCCCAAATCATATTACCACAAGTATAGACCATTATCTACTAAAAATGATCACACCATTCACTTTTTACAAATGGAGTTGTATATTTCTATGGTTATTACTTATTTTTCCTTTACAAATTCAGATGTAATGGCATTTTCCCATTTTTTTCAACCATACACCAGCCTTTATAGGCATGTGAGTGTAAAAACTGGGCCACGGAGCAATGGCAGAAGGTGGTCTGGTCTGATGGATCACGTTTTCTTTTACATCACATGGATTACCGGGTGCGCCCTTACCTGGAGAACACACGACACCCGAATCCATCCATGGAGGCCGTACCTCGCCACTTACAGGACTTGATCTGCTAATATCTTGGTGCCAGATACCACAGATACCACAGCACACCTTCAGAGGTCTAGTAGAGTTCATACTTCTATGGGTCAGGGCTGTTTTGGTGGCAAAGGGGGACCTACACAATATTAGGCAGGTGTTCATAAGGTATGGCTGATCAGTGTATAATATATGATTTGGGAAAGATGAAATATTCATCCAATGTTTTATGGTGGTAGAAAGCTGTGAACATAATTTCTGTCACTTTGGCAATTCATTGGCCACCAAAGATTAAAAGTAAATCAAGGTACATTTGTTTATGTACGTGCACGTGGACAGTATACTGGTGATTACATAGTAAATAGATTTAAGCAAAATTATCTATACAACTACGCCTTACCTCTCTTAGAGGAATAACTGTACTACATAAACTGCCATCGTGGCTTGCAAAGCAAATGTAGTTTTCGGAAACGCACATCTTCCCCAAGGTATTGAGGTGACTGAACGGTATCCAGAGGAAGCACTCATGAACTTCTTTCAGAGTCTCTTCCCTCGGCAGTCGGAAGTAGGTGGTGAAGTGCTCGCTGTGGGCTCGGCCCTCCAGGCCTCTAGTGGACAGCAGGACAATTTAATTTACTGGCGTTCAGTATTGGCCCTTGGAATCAAAGCTGACACAGACAAGAACACTGTATACATAGCGAACGACGAACACATCCCAAAAGGAAAAAGCAATGCTTCAGACAACAGGTCGATCCCACAGCAAAAACGGCAATCCAGAAAAAAGGTTTATTCTAAAATCGCTAAACCTTTCACTGTCAACAAGTTTCACCGCCCATCATGGCTAATGTGTATAGGGGGCCATGGCTGATGCTGAATTAGATAGTTAAAAATATTGGCCGCAATATAAAATAAAACTGTCGCCAAATGTCTTTGGTAAAACCAAAATGGATACAACTACATTGGTACAGATGAAGATGGAAGGTCTGGTTGAAGGTGATAGCTTTCCATTGAAACAACACAGAAAAAGATTTCTCCTGAAGAGATTCTAAAGTCCCGGGTGTTTAACTGACATATTATCTCTTTTCTACGCTGGCTCAACCAAAGGTATCCCCTTTATACCAAAACCTAAAATGAATGGCCCCATCACAGCCGTACAGTCTGCTGTCCTGAAATGACACTTTTAATAATATGGAAGTTTGCCTTTTGCCACCCAGCTGGTATTTTACCAGCAAAATACGACAAATGTCCCATCCAATGATCACCCTAACAACAATCATGGCAGGTATTTTTTCCCAGAAAGGTATTTATATTTAATTCAGAAGTAGAAATGTCTAGGCTCCTTTCCTCTAGGGTTAAACTAATGCAGAAACCAGTAAAACACTGGTATCAAATTCACAAAAAGACGTGTAGCTGCCAAGAGCACATTTAAAATATATGGGTTACAGAACAATGCAGCTTCACGAAATCACCTGCGCAGACCTTTCACAATGAGGATGAAATGTCACGCTGCTCACTCGCTGCCCGTAATCTGCTTGTAACGTAGCTTCTGGTTCAATGATTACACCTGGAACACTTCCATGGAGTGCCTGAATTTAACAACAGCCCCGAAAGAACCGATCTGGGGCACCGGGAGTTCAACAGACCCAGAGAGCATTTCCAGCGTCTTTGTGATGGATCGACATGACAGATCAGATAATAGTCCATCCCTAATCCTTATTTTCACAGATTAACAACCAGCGCTGGCAGCTATTTCCCATTGGTATACACGGGAGCTGACATTTTGCTGCATCTATAAAATATTGTTGATGGATTACAGCAAGCATGTTACTTAAACATGCATCAAAGATCATCTTATTTGGAAATCCTCAGCATACTCATCTGTTAATATTATAAACCGCCATTTCAAAGTGCAGTAAAATGTATCTTGATTTCATTTTTGTCTAACCTCGAGATTGTAACCAAGCTTGACTTGTTTCTCTAAGTCAAATTGTTATGTGATGTACTACTTTTTAAGCCCTGCTTACCCATTGCACGGCGCTGCAGAATATGGTGACGCTATATAAGACAATAAAGAATAATAACAACATGTCCTAATATCGGAACAGTGATATCCAAAAAACTCTTATAGTCACAAACAATATTCCAGAACAGTCTTAAAGATGATTTCATACAGATATTTGATCTAAAAGGCGTGTGTGGTGGCAATCCAAGATACTGACCACCCTTCTCTACAGAACATGTTTTAGATATGTTACCCAAAATATCTAGTCCAGTTTTGGATAGAAGAGGCTGAAAACGACCTATCGACGTACCGTTTGGTAATCTGAAAGGGATCATTCAGCACCGGGTCTGTTTTGAATGTCTCCTTGTCAAACAGTCTCCTTACAGCGTAACTCGCCAGCTGCTCCATCAGCAGGAACGTTTCATTGATGTGCAAGAACATTGAAAAATAATGATCCTCTCCGCCTGAACACACGTGTATACTCTCCGTGAGCAAGACGGTGGCAGTCTTCTCGAGTTTGGAGAGTTCGTCCCATGAGATGATCAGTTTCACTGGGAACATAGCAAGAAAACAAAACACTTTTAGGTTTGAAATCTTTGATTTATTCTTTATGATTCCTGTCCTTATTTTTTCTTTTTTTAAAATGAATCTGAAATAACACTAACTCGAGACACACAAGGAACTTAACGGAGCATACTGTGTAAATACTGCACCAATAAACTAAAAGCAGGAGTCAAGAGGGCCTTGATGGTTCAGCAAATCTGTACACCTTCTCCTGTATGCATGCAAGGCAAAGAGATCTGGGTCATCTAAATCTACCCCATGGCTCCCCAGACGTACCATTAATATACTAGCTGAAGGGCCAGATTATGTGGATCCATGAACAGGGCTGGCCCTACAATGGAGCCGAGTGGGGCAATTGCCCCAGGCAGCACTTTTGAAGGGGCGGCACTTTGCCCGCCAAGCGCTTTTTTTTTTTTTTTTTTAAGTGGAGGAGAGAGGGGCGCTGAGTAGTTTTCGCTTACCCGCTCGGCGGCCCTCTCTCTCTCCTCTGGGACGAGTCTCCCTGTTCGGTCTTGGTGCCGGCTTGTAATGCTGATGTCAATTTCCGGCGCTCAGCATTACAAGCCGGCACTGTGGCAGAGCAGGGAGACTCGCCGCAGGACTGCTGAAAGGTAAGTACAAAGGGGGGGTAAGGGTAGATAATGTCGTCAGCGAAGTCTAAAATGCGGGGGGGGCTTTCAGCATTTTCAACTTCGCCCCAGGCGGCATTAAGTCTTGGGCCGGCCCAGGCCATGAAACAGATGAATAGTGGTACGTGCTGCACTTTCTCACTCCAGACCATGCAATGGAGAATATACAACAGGAAAAGAAATAGGAATGAGAAACCCCAAAACATTCCAGCACAGGGCACCCGGGAACGCAAATCAGTATACTGTTAATCCCCAATATTATATTGGGTTATGATCCCTTTTCTCCAGCTCTAATTCACAACGGCCGGCGCAAAATACTTACTCTCAGAGCCCAGCAAAAAGGAGTAGAAACTGAGAAAGTTGGTACTGAGATACAGCCAGCCCTGGCACGGTACTCTTCCTCTCCAGTAACTGCATGAGTAGTAAGTCACTAATTTCTCCTGATCTGGCAATCCAAAGCATTTTTCAAACTTCATAAGAGCCTCTCTAAACTTATCTGGATCCTCTTCTTTTATGAAAGAACCCTTTCCCTCCTCTGCAATGAGACCCTAAAAGAAAATGAGAAAGTAAAGAAGTACTATTATTCTTACCTGGCAGATAAACAATATTGCCCATATACTCTGCCAATTTTAATCATTATGATACTGCGAAAACATTATTGGAATATTTAACCCCATCTCCCCCAAATTTTCCTAAAACTGTTTATCCTAAAAGTGTGGATATTTATTATTGAAATCTGATTCTGTGATAACTGTCCTGAATTGGACTGAATTGCTATAAAGCCCCATCGTATGAACTCCTGAAAGTTAAATACACTTACTCTGATTTTTCCTTGTACAAAACTGGTTATGTCATCACTTGAGTCAAACACTGACAAGGTCTTCATAACATTGAGCTCCAACCACTGCCAGTGTTTTAAAATCTCTTCTTTGTTGCCTCCTAAATAAAATAAAGACATTATTACTCTAATGGTCACATCATTTTACTAGGGAAAATAATAATAAAACGTAGCATAGTAAATGACTCGGCCTTGTGGGATCTACTCGTCCAGTCATCAATCTGTTTTTGGAAAATAAATAGTAATTTATTAAGTCTGATTACCGGAGTGCCGATTATCTAATTTTCAATGGACTGCAGAGAATGTTTTTTTTGTGATTTTTTAAAAATACAGCATAGAAAGAAAATGTAATGCGGAATAATCACTTCCTAACACATCTCCATAATCTCCATGGCTACGTGAAAAATGGTCCTGTCGTAGTCCTTTGGAAAAACATGATCCGTTTTGGGTGTGGGTGGAATTTGTTGAGAAAAGGAGAGCAAAGGTTTCAGACGTTTATATTATTTAACTATAATAAACCTTTAGTAGAGGTAGAGAAGACAAAAATAATGGCATTGAAAATGTTTTATGGATAAATACGTGACTGAAATCATCATAATATTAGAGAAAAGAGTAGTACTTTTTTTTTCTTTCGAGCAAGAATAGTTTACTTTATATTTTATGCTTTGTTCCCCGCACAATGCGGCACCTTATGTTACCAACTGATCATATACAGTATCCCTCTGAGAAATGTTTTTGTATATGGATTCCATAAATTCCAAAAATACACAATATAAAATGTCTAATAATTAGGCTTAATCTTTTAGTCTAAGCATTAAGAGTTAGTACTTGTGTTCCTATTTAGTGTATTCAGCTATTTCAGCCATACCGACCATGGACAGCTTTACAAAATCAAGCACAGAGCCCACCTCCCCATCAGAATACCGGCAGACCTACACTAGAGAGCTCAGTGACTTTAAACTTGGTATCCTCAGAATGTCACCTTTCTAACAAATGAGTTGTCAAAATCTGAGCCCTGCTAGAGTTTCCCCGGACAGTCAAACTCACAGAAAGGGACCTCCGAGTGTTAAAGAGCGTTTGTCTGTCCCCGGAGGCTAATTCCCTATCAAGCTCCAAAATGCCTCTGGAAGCAACATCTGGAGAAAATGTCTGCTGTACTAGAAAACCAGGGACAGAGGTGCAGAAGACAGATAACTCCTCCTGGACAGCGGTTTCCTCCTTAACTGGACTCGTCAGCATGAAGTTGGGTATTGACTTACTGCTTGAGGCTTGGAGCAATACGTTAAGTCCATGTACTAAATGTATGAGGCCTTTCCTTTTTCTGCATAACAATGCACTCACACACGAAGCAAGGAACACACAGAAAACAGGTTTGTCGTACCAGCCTGGAAGAACTTGGTTGGCCTACACTGAGCCTGACCATAACCGACGGGAGCCAGGTTAAATTGCCCCACATCAGTACTCAGCCCCACTTACCCTCTTGTAACTGATTAGAAGTAAGCACATATGTTAGGACACTTAGTATATACTAAATACCACTAAACTGGCTTCAAGTCTCTAGGAACATTGTTGGGTGAGAAGCTGCATGGCTGAAATCTACTTTGGAAACTACGTTGTAGGAGAACTAAAACTGCCTTGGTGTTGGCCAAGCTATAGACACAATCCTTTTCACTTGAGATATGTGAATTTCAATCCCATAGCAGCTCGAGAGCAGTGTGTTGGTTGCAAATCCTTAACTGTCTCTGGGGTGACAGAATAATATTATATATATGTATATATAAAAGTAGTAGTAATTCTTTCAAATAAGGTAAATATCTTCCACATCCTTTTGGGGGAGAATGACAGGGAAAGCTCAAACTACTAAAGGCACTATGAGATATAATAAGGATTTTGGGGAAGTCAGCCTAAGGTAATACCATCACACTCTTCTGCTGTATGAAAGATTATCTTATCACCATAGCAACAGCCCAATGTTCCATTGGATGTATGGTTATCTCAAAATAAAAGAACATATGTTTCAAATGTTTTGGTGAAAACCATCTTCACAATGTAAGAGATATTGTCACATAAACGTACAAGTCCTTATAATTGTTACAAAATGTCTGAAAATCGGACTGTCCTAACAATATCGGGATTCCAGGGAGGTATGCATTAACAATTTTAGACAATTTTATTTTAATGCTCCTGCTCACCAGGAACTATGTCTGAACAAGTTTTGAAAGTGTATATGACTGTATATCTTATTTTGATTATACCGTCCCACTAAAAGCTTTTGCTTACATGTTAAGACTATAATATTATGATTATTTGGTACTCACCACATGCTATAGACCAGTAAACCTGTGAATCTGGGGTTTGATGGAGAATACGGAAAGGCGCTACCTTGGCAGTGGAATCTAAAACCGCGTCAAGGGTCCCTACAAGAAGACCTGTCAAGAGGACAAACATAACATTCAAGATTAAGTTGACCTGCTGATTTAAAAGAAATATAAACCACTGGAGGTGGTTAAAAAAGTAATTTCTATTGTACCACAAGATCCTTTCCCCAAAAACATTGTAACAAAATGTTCTTGGATGCCTCCTTTTAAATGAACATATGTAATTAAATTATCCGCTGCTTATATATCCTTATATTATGGTTATAAGATGCCTTTTATTATACCAGGAGAAGGAGTGAAGGCTGATTGATAAAGCAGGTTACAAACATTTGTGTTTTGGTTGGATCAACAAAGGAGATAAATTGAATGCTACATCAATCATCCCCCCGTCTGTCAGCTCATACCGCTGAAACTGCGAACATAAAGCCCGTGATACTGCGGAGAGAAGACAGTTCTTACAACCAGCCAGTCAAACAATTTGGAAACAAAGCCGCTCACTCATATTTCTGTCTACAAAAATGAAGGAATCAAAGCAAAGAAAATATCCACATTTCAGTGACCCTTCTCTGATGTCTTAAAAGAAAACCACCCAAATATTCTATTCAATTCAGCCCTAAAGCAGATCTGCCACTTACACCTGAATGTTACATGAACGCATACGATGGCATTTGCATATTAAAAATATTTTATTAAAATCCCATGGGAAAAGATACTCTGTATGACCAAAAGTATGTGGACACCTGATCATCACACCTATATGAGCTTATTGGTCAGCCCATTCCAAAACCATGGGTATTAACATGGAGTTGGCTCTCTCTCTGCCGCTGTAAAAGTCTTCGCTCTTCCGAGATGATTTTGGAGAGTTCCTGTAGGCATTTTTGTAGGCCCATTGATCCAGTAGAGCATTGTGAGGTCAGGCGCTGATGTTGGACGAGAAGGCCTGGCTCGCAATTGGCATTGCAAGTCATCCCAGTGAAGTTAAAATCAGGGCTCTGTGCGGCCGCTCAGGCTCCTAGCAAGACTCATCGAACCATGTCACAGTCATACTGGAACAGGGTCTCCTTTAAGCAGGTGCCACGAAGTTGGAGTCATGGAAGTTGGTGTCTGTGGAGATGGCTGTCTATCTGCTTGGTTTTATACACCAGTTAGCAATGGGTGTGACTGAAAATAAACTCATTAATTAGGAAGAGTGTCTACATACATTTGGTCATATAGTGTAATCTGCATGATTATTCCTCTCTATTGAGGTGCTTCTTGTTGTTGACTGGTTCATCCAGCCATTGTAATGGTGGGGTGAGAAGAAGGGACTACCTAAAAAATGCTACTTCCCAATGAGTGTAACAGTTCCCCTATAAAAGCGATTCTCGGTTAACAACATGACTTCCATGAAGTCCAGACCAAGGAGTGATTAAGGTTTGGACCTTTACAGTCCTCAAACTCTATGTTTAATCACTTGTGGGGCCTAACTCTGTAATGTTTTTAGCATTCATCTGCCACTGGATTTCCCAGGGCACCGGTCTTAGCAAAAACATGGTGTGTTTGTACCCCTGGAAAATTGAAATCCAGCACTGCGCTCATCTCGTGTTTTTGGTATTATTGATGCAAACAGTGTACCCTGCAATGGAAATGCGATGTCCATAGAGAAGCTTTTTTGGGAAATAGGGCAAAGGAAATTCATGGATAAATATAAGAAAGAAGCTGAGCAGCCACTGAATGTAAGATTATTAATCCGCTGATATAACTCTATTGGTGTCATCATTCACAAAGTTCTTCCATCCCACGCACAGCAAACCTACAGAGGCTTCACTTTAGTCTCATATAACCGCAGAGTGTTAAATAATTCACGAGAATGCACTAATCTTATGTTTCTAGCCTGTGTGGGAGGATATCCCGGTTTCCTAAACTGATTTCACTGCTACCAGAATCTTCATTAAATAAATTAAAAGAAAAACGTATGTACAGCCTGTTAACTAAACAGCGATGTATACACTTACCTAGCTGCAGTTATTAAAGCGACCCCTCTGCCGTATAACAGGGTGCCTGATCACCCGTGACAATGGCGTTCTGCTGTCATTTTCATTTAATTCTCATTTACGGTACCCACTCAAATATATATGTTTTTTTCTCAGGACAAGAAGGTACCATTATTATAGATACCATTATTTTGATCGTATCATATAATGTATTACAAAAAGGGGGGGGGGGGGAAGGGGAAAACATTTCTGGCTTTTATCTGAACATTCTTTACTCACCTACAAAAACCAATGAAAAAAATTGCTTAATAAATTCTAATATTGTCCTGAGTATAGAAATATCCATTTTGTATGTTTTTTTTGCAAGTTATAGAACAATAACTACATGTAGCATATTTTAAGGGGAGCATAAGGGAGTAAAATGCCCACTTACACTCCAGTTTTTATTATTTTTGTACTTTGAAGGCAAGAAAGGGTTTCTTTTTTTAATGTATATTTCTGATATGAGGGGTATGAGGTGTTTGGGCACCTATTTTTGTTTTTACATTTTCTTGGAACTGGATGGTTCCCCTTATGACGTCATGGTGACATCACTTGAGACTATTACTTTTACATTTTATGACATTTTTATGAATGTTGAATATTTTTTGAGTTTGATACATTTTTGCTGATTGCTGTACCTGTAATCAGCCTGCAGGAGAGCTCTGGGGTCTCAGGAGGGTCTGAGCAAAGAAAGCGATCATCGATCGCTTTCTAAGCTCATGTAACCTATGACGTGCCTGGCATGTCAATTGTCGTTAAGGGGTTAACAACTACACCACTGATCTCCCCAACTGGCCCATTACAATTTGGCACAGTCCTCCATAGTTTCTTTCCAGGCTACGCTTCCTTTAAAAGTGGAGCACCGAAATATGACGTCATATCCTTATACCCCGCAGAAAGGACCGCGGCACAGAGGAGGAGGCAGGCCATAACAAAAGGAAAAGACACTTTCTAAATTGCAAAACAGCATTATTTACTTTTAATGGTCTAAACTACTATTTAGGTTAAGATGATAAGGGGAAATGTAGGTTCTGTATATAACATGAGAGTCCAGCAGCACTGGCCCCCATATACATATATTTTTATAGCAGAAAAAGCTATGTTGTAATATACGCAGTATATATTAAATGTTGGTGTTTTCACTAGAAATAAAACAAAGTAAGTTAGCATTATTAACTGTCGGAACAAGACAAAGCCTTGTCTAACGGCACTACAGCGTTATTATCCCCCTGCCATTATGCGTAATACACAGTATGCAATAAGTCAGCGAGGGTTAAAACGTGTCCTGTTCCCATGTCTTTCCCCAAGTGGACTGCTTTCTATCTATCTGTGCTTAAGCTCACTAGAAAAACCAAGAAGAACACGCAGCTGGCATGTACTTGCCTGCCAAGCCATACTGAGTGCCTGATGCTACCGCTGCTATAAAGACACAACACTAGCAGTCTGTGTTCCAAATAAGAAACGCCTCCGCTATCTGCAGTAACAACATACGCAATCGGTGTGCCAAGTGAAACATTTAGAAACCATTTACTAAACCTTTAGGTTACATCCTATGTAATGTGTCAGAAAGCAAGAACAGAGAACACCGGAACACAATTAGAGCAGATAAGAACCATTCGGCCCAGCTAGTCTGCCCATTTTTCCTGATATAAAAACTTAAACCTTAATCAGTCCTTGGTCTTATATTCAGGATTGCTTTATGTCTGCCCCATTTATGTTTAAATTCCCTTACTGTATTACCCTCTACCACTTATGCTTGGAGACTATTCCATTTATTGACTGCCCTCTAAGTAAGGTAAAACTTCCTAACGTTACAGCAGAGCCACCGACGCTCTAGTTCTCAATCTATGCAAAGTTCAATGTTGGATACGTGTTAAGAAGCAATCCTGGTGCAAAGTGATGCAGTCACCATAGCAACCATCCACATATTCCTGCTGCCTCCATTTGCCTCCTTGCACTTGCATAGCCTATATATATAAATCTTAGTTGTCTGAGAACTCCTGAAAGTAGCAATTTATGTGATTTTTATTACATTAGTTCCATAGTCATAGAGCATTATGAATGGTGCTAAAAAACATGACTAATAATACAAGAGCATCATCTGAAAAAAATCTAATATATATATATATAGGAGTCATGGGGTGAGCATTGAAAGTATTCTTGAAAAATGCATGTAGATATTATAATTCACATGATTTTATATATACTATATATATATATATATATATATATACAGGCAGAAATATCTAACATATAAATACGCAATAAACAAAGTAATTCAAATAACTGTACACATTTAATATAGATAATGTAGTCTCATTAGCCTTCCCGTTAATTAGGCTGCTGTAATAATATAGTGAAGCTATGAACTGACTATTCCACATTCCACATATGCAGCAAGAATAATAAAGAATAATATCCCAGCGGGGGTGGTTACCTGTCAGACCCCCTCCCTCTTCTCCATACCCCCTCCTTCTCTGCAGCACAAAGTATGGATTGGACTGCTCCGTCACCCACAGCTTCAACGCATTCTTTAGCAGAACCTCCTCCGGTCTGAGCCACATCTTGTCGGTACCGGTCGCATCTCTTCCTGCCCATCCCGGGCTCCGCCGACACGTAAGCAGCAAACCTGCCAGGACGGTGGAGTCGCTGAAGGACGCCGGGGGCTGTAGTTTTGCGCCTCTGTTTAACCAATAGGAACAGAGGGTGCTTAGGACTACATCACCCAGAATGCAAAGTTGCATGTTAAAGCGCCCGCTTCTTTATCTGTCACACAGCGATACACTGGGTGGCTGGTGGTTGGTGTAGGACATATGGCAGCCGGGTCGGGGTGGCTTCCTGGTATCTTTGGCACTGCTGACACTTCACTCCTGATATTAAAATGCACTTTATAACAGAGAAAGACAAATAAACTCATAGGACAAATGGTGCCGGCAGAAACAGGCAGTATGTGTCAGTTATCTAAACAATGTCCAGACACTTCCTCAATGAGATACAAAATACCAGTTATGGCTACTTTGTAAATGACTGAAAGGCAAGCTGACGGTGTGGAGTTGATTCCGAAATAACTGTGGGATCTATTCACTAAAGGGAGAGTTTGCAGGAGAGTTTCAGCTCCTTGACTTTACTGTATATTATAAAGAACCAATCACAGTGAGCCAGCCCTGTATAATGTATAGTGACATTTCTTCAGTCCTCTCACCCATTGAATTATACATTATATATTTCTGGCAGGAGAAACTTGCCAGTGTTGGCTTTTTATAACTATACATCAGCACGTTACCCACCAATATGCAGAATCGGGAAATAAATACTACCACCCTTCTGTGAGTTTATACATGCCACATACAGCAGGGTGACACCTTGCATGTGCTTGCCATAAACACGCGTGCACGTATCAGGATGCATAGATGGCGGAGATAAGAAAACAAAATGTCCCATCTATTCTGCCCATTTTGGGTCACCTTTTACCCTAAATTGTTTAAAATAGCTTTATCCTGCAACAAAAGATTTTTTGAATTCCAGTACTTTGCACCTACCTCTTCCATCGGAAGTCTATTCCAGGTACTTACTACCCATTATTGAAACCCCACTTGAACTAGGTGCAGTTTGGGATGGGGCAAGCAGGTTTTAGCTCAACTTTTAAGCAACTTGTAATGTAAAATCTTCAAATGGGTGTGTGATTGTGGAAAGGTTAAATGCACATCTTAAGTGTTTGGGAGTAATTCTTTCTTTTATCCCCTTTAAAGGTGGGCAGGCAATGTAACATTGCAGCGGGAAATGTAAACAGGGTGTTGCGCATAAAAGAATTTGTTATAAATTTCTTCCATAAGAACTAGGTTGTAATTCCGGAGAAATTCTGTATGATATCCGCTATATACCCATCAGAGCCTTAAAAACCAGGCTCTGGTTTACACAGCGCATGGATTGTAAATCCCAAATTGTAAGAGGATCTTTCCATATAGAATAACGGTATCCCGCGCGGTGCAGGGACACTTATATAAAGAACGCATGGAGGAGAGACCAGGCATATTGTAAAACAGTAAAAAGTATACTTTATTGGGTCCCTACATGCCGCTTACTATAAAAGCGTGATAATAGACTTCTCATAACATAAAGCTTGCTCGCCACCACCTACACTCCAAGGAAGGGAATTGCTTTGGGTTTTTTGTCCTTCTGGAGGTCTCGTCTTACAGTTGCGAAACATGCACGGCGGGTTCTCCAAATGTCACCACTGCTATCATGTGATGCACACGCCACGTTTCGCCTCCTTCCTCAAGTGGCTTCCTCAAGTGCCGACATAGAGAGCTGGCCGGCCCTTCTTATATTGCCAACATTTATCTCTCTCTTCTGCCAGGGGCGTCACATTCAGAGAATTGCCATGGTTTTCCTCATCGCATGAAAAATCTCAGCATATAAACAATTAAAAAATTATTAAATTTAAAAAAATCCATTTGTTAAATTCCTGGTAAACTTTACAAAACATATTCCCCGAAAAAATGGAACCAATACATCAAGATATGAAAAAAAAACAAAAAAACCCACAAACATACACATGGTTAGGTTAACAGTTAATATTTTACAAATATATCCTTAGATGTATATAGTAAAACTAAAAATGCAGTTACTTCAAGAAAAAGCATGCCAGAAAAATATTTTATGATAAACAAAATGGTAAAAAAAAACAAACCTCAATTAAGACCTTCAGTAATCAGTGTGTTTAGATTGTATATTCAACATGTTTTCCTATACAGGATTTTAAAGACCTAGAGGTTCTGTCGACATATCAGGGCCGCCCCTTATATGGGTCCAGGTAGGCCAATGGGACCCAGGCAGATTTTTGGCAGGGGCAGCAATTTGCCACCCCTAAGCCATGTTCTTTAGGGATAGATTTGTGGGGAAAAGGAAGCGTTTCTGACCCTGTCTTTCTCCATGAATCTTGATCATTCTTTTTACCAACCACAATTGTCTACACCCATTGTAATTGTGGCTCTGTTATGTTATGAGGTTATTAGAATTGTTGTCTCATAGCATTCCTGCCATCCCACTGAAGGTTGTCTTCTTAACTCTACCCAGTTGCTTTCAAGCCTCTTGGTCGCCAGGCTTAGAAAGTCATTGACGAGGAAAGTAGAACATATTTCTGCACATTTTTTCCCGGCCCTTCATAAGGCAGACACACCGCTGGGGGCCAAAAGGTAATACTAGCAGATATGCATGGCTTATGTCCTGCCTGTTTAAAAACTGCCGTCACCGGCTTTGTTCATCAAATGGCCATTTCCTGCTTGTCCCCCCCCCAGATATCTTTTTACCCGATTTATGTAGAATTATAAGGGCGCTAGACACAGAAGTGGGTGTATATATTATATACGACATATGAATTCCAATTGTAAACCCCACAAGATGAAGTAGTCAAATGTATTTATTTACACAAAATTAGCAATACAATCAATATTTACAGCATTTTAAAATTTCTCAAATAGTTTTTTTTTTATTGCTAAACATTAACAAGGAAACAAATAGTAATTGCAACCATTATATATATCATTCTCACACATCTGTTCACATTTCATTAAATATAAATGTTACTGCATAAACAGACATAAAAATAAAGTGCGTTATAATTTAATTATAGACTATGGGATGGATACAAGAACGTTAGGCATACGCAGAACACTGCAAGAAGCCGAGGATATAAACAATTTTATAGCTGAATAGAATTAGTTAAAATATGTCCTTAATCAATAATAAAATTTCATTTTCAAAAAGGACAGGTCTTTGGTTTAACAATGACTGGTAAGCCCTTCACCGCTGCCAGGGCACTCAGTGTTTCACAGCCATAACTATACAGATGGTAGCCCACCAAATCAACTAAGTTGAGAGCAAAATTGTCTTTATGCAATGTTGAAATGTTTAAAAAACAAAAAGTTACGTTTTCCAGCATATGCGCAATAGTGAATTTTGACTTAAAATGTCTTTGAATCTCCTTATTGGGATAAATACCCAGAATGAAACAGGAA
This sequence comes from Spea multiplicata, assembly GCA_009364415.1. Lineage (NCBI taxonomy): Eukaryota > Metazoa > Chordata > Amphibia > Anura > Pelobatidae > Spea > Spea multiplicata. The sequence continues at coordinate 1,517 of VKOC01002229.1, read as the reverse complement.
GCTACCTTCCGACATATGTTGCTCCATTTGTGGTGCATTCGCAAAACCAAACAGCACCATCATTATAGGTAGTAAGTCGTGTAAACTAAAACCAAAGCCCCAGCGGGTCTGTGAATCTACTCATCCCGGCTCTTGATGTTCCTCAAACCATCAATGCATACACATCGGTTGGAGTTGGGTGCAGAGGGACTCATCAAAACTTTACTAAACTTGGCCATAAGTATAAGAAGTGGATATTACAAAGGCTCTAACTACTGACTAAGCACAAGGTCAGAGAATAATTCTCTAGATCTTTGAGATCATATCTTACCAAACACTTACTTGTTGATGCTTAAGCTGATGACCAACAAGTGGTTTCTGGAAAATACTAAAACAGAAGAAGCAGATAGTAAACAGTCTGTGGGGTCTAAATAAAATTTGTGTTATTGACATAAATAATACAGATTGCTTGACCTGTATTATATTTATTAAATGAGCTAGACCACTTTGACAACAAGTCGGGTGTTAAGTCGGGTGTTAAGTCTTTAGAACCTAAATTATTGTAAAAAGTTCTTTATTTTGATCATACACATTTTTCCTCACTTCTAAACCATTAGTGCTGTCATCTGCTTCTTTTCTTGTTAAAACTACCGCTTCTGCAGGGTTGTGTTGGTATTTGAATCTACAATGAATCTCGAAATAAATATCGCCCACTAGTCTCCTGAAATTCAGTCGTGATTCTAGATGGATAAAGCCATTTGAAATTATTTTTCATTAATTTCTTACACAGATCTTCAAAAAGGTACAAAAAAATAAACAAAACAAAAAAAACCCCAAAGCACCTAGATGTTATTGGTCGAATCCGAATCACACACATACGTCACTGCTTCCCAAGATAATATATTTCTGCGAGTTTAACCCAGAAACCATCATTTCACCAGTTTCAATACGGCACAAGCTGCGCCAGTACATTACCAAGCGAGGGCTGCTGCCCGCACTGCCCCCTGGGGAAGAATGTTTCTAAAAGTGTTCTGTGCAAGGGTAAGTTTTGAGAGGAATAAGAAATTGAAAGCCAAGATGTGAGTGTGCAAAGCAAAGAAACAATTTAAAAAATAAACATAATAACCAGTGGAAGGGTGGGGGGGGTGTATAATCCCAATTGTAGGAGGACCAAGGACTAAACCGGAAGGGCAAGCAGAACAGTTATAAACCGGTAACATGCGAGGTCCACTTCATAAATAGTGTTGGCGCCACAAGAATTTACAAAGGCAGAAATGAAGCTTTTTTTCTTAAAACAGATGTGGCTAAAACCAGCAGCTGATTGAGGTAGCCCCCAGCCGAGCAGTAACGTCCCCGTAATGGCAGTATTCTTGCTGTTAATTGTTACAGCCCTGGCTGTTTTCCCAGCTTTATTGAACGACAAAATGAGGATACTGACTATTTCATGATCAAATGCTGTGAATTATTAAAACATGTGTTGCAAAATATCCTTTTGTAGCATGTCACCAATTAAAAAAAAAAAAAAAAAAAAAAAAAAA